>ML093530.1:105802-189011 GCA_003697995.1 Taxidea taxus jeffersonii
GACCCTGAGATCAAATCGGGAGCCAAAATCAAGAGTTGGATGCTTAACCAACTGAGCCAGCCAGGCGCCTTGGGGATTAAGTGATTTTAAGTCCTTCTTAAAAATACAATATTTGGGACGCCTGGGTGGCTCAGTTGGTTAAGCAGCTGCCTTCGGCTCAGGTCATGATCCCAGCGTCCTGGGATCGAGTCCCACATCGGGCTCCTTGCTCGGCAGAGAGCCTGCTTCCTCCTCTCTCTCTGCCTGCCTCTCTGTCTGCCTGTGCTCGCTCCTGTGCTCTCTGACAAATAAAAAAAAAAAAACCAAAAAAAACCCCACAATATTTATTAAATCAGTCACATACCAGCACTGATGAGGAGACATAACCTAGAGCCAAGGTTGCCAGATTCACACTGGAAAAAAAACAAATTATTTATTGCTGCTTATTCACTGAGTTTATACATAAAAAAAAAAAAAAAGGCTGTGCTGTTCCAAGCTGGCATTTAAATGTCTTTCAGCGGGGTTCTAAGTGTTTGTATCACCAGAAAATGCGGTATACACAAATTTCAGCAAAACCTTGGAAATGCACTTTAATCAAATGTGTTTCAGGGGATGTCACCTACTGATGCAACGTAATGGCTATCTTATTTTTTATCTTTCAAACCTCTTATTTTCCAGTCATCAGTGCCTTCCCAGAGCGACAAAATAACCCAGCTCATATGGTGCGCTGGGAGGGAGTCCTGTAGCTGCCCATGATCCTCCCCTAAGCCATTCCGGGAAGCCACCCCCACCTCCTCCATCAGACCACAGCTCTGGGTAGAGGAGACACTGCCACCTGCTCCACGGGCGAGCATATCACCTACACGCTGGAAGCGGTACCTTTCCCCGGCCACGGCGAGGGGCTCTGTACGAGGCTTTTGCTGGGACTTCTGACCGTCAGGACACAAACCGGGAGAGCAAGCTGGGGCCACTGCAACCACTTTGCACCAACACTGCAAAGTCTCTACAGATGGAGGCACCGCAGAGGAAAGGAGGCCCAGTGACTGGGGCAGAAGGTGGGGGGAGGAAGATGCCGAACCGGGGCTGATGCTGTGCCTAAAATAATCCTACACCATCTTTTTAGTTACGTAAGCCAATAAGATCTCTTCTCAATCACGCCACTTGGGGTTATTTTGTTACCTTTACTACCCAACCCAAAGAGCCCTGAGAGATAAATGTTAACACCAAAGTTAAGAGCCTGGACGGCCGCCCTTGATGGGCACTGCGCACAGGCCCACCAGAGAGCCAACCTCACCCTCCACTCACCCCTCCACGTGAAGCCATATGCCATACTGCTCACAGAGTTCTTTCAAACGTCCAATCTTGTCCGTGTGCCCTACTGCTGCAGTTCCTAGGATGAAATACACAAAAAAGGATACTGAAAGGAACAAATACTTTCTGAATCTTTACAGCAATGACAGAAGCTTTTAAATACATTGTCTATAAGAAGGAAGTAACATTATACCCGTTTTATTGAGATCAGCTATGTGAACTGGCTTAAAATCAACTTTTACAAGTTGGTTATTCAAAGTCCAACTTGTGCATAGTCTCCATTGTAGGTATCTGTAGAAGCAAGCTTGTTAATACTGTTACTTAAAACCTCTTTTTTTTAAATTTTTTTTTAAGATTTTATTTATTAGTTAGAGCGAGCACAGGCAGACAGAGAGGCAGGCAGAGGGAGAAGCAGGCTCCCTGCCGAGCAAGGAGCCCGATGTGGGACTCGATCCCAGGATGCTGGGATCATGACCTGAGCAGAAGGCAGCCGCTTAACCAACTGAGCCACCCAGGCGTCCCTTAAAACCTCTTTCTTAAAGTTGGTTGTTTTTTTTTTTTTCCTATCTACTTGATGTTCTTTCAGGAGAAAGATAATCAAATCTCTCACTAAGACAGTGGGTTTGTCCATTTATACTTGTATTTTATCAATTTTTCCCGAGGGTTTCCTTTATCTATTCCAGTTATGTTCATCAGCATTCGTAACTGCTGTGTCTTAATGGATTACACGCGTTGTAATTAGTGTGGAGTCTGCCTTATCTCACACTAACATGCCTCCAGTACTTTAGTTCTGTCACTATGTGCCCAAGATACCCATTTTCACACTGCTTTTTGTCACTTTCTGGGTTATTTTTATGTAGGTGTGTCTATTATAAATGTAAATAAATTTGCGGTTTGTTTTTTTTTTTTAACTCAATAGGAGAGGTTCTTTGTTTTTATATAGAACATGCACTCTAAAGTCAGCTGAAACATACTGAGTGCTTTACCCTGTCCCCTTGTAAGTCCGTTTACACTGCAGGCTGGTTAGGCGGGTCCCTCTTCCCAGAGCGTGAGTAAAATAGGACTCAGTGCATTCTCCTGGCTGTCCCAAACTTCCAGTTACCAGAATCCCACCTTATTAGGTTGTAGACCCTCACCAACTGCCTCAACAAACACAACCACTGCAAGTGGTTCTTTTGCAGGACTGAGGTCTATAAACCATTTCTAACTGATTTTTGTATACACAGTGAGGTAAGGCATAAGGTTCAGGTTTTTTTTTCCATGTGCATATCTCCTTGTTCCAAGATCACTGGTGGAAAAGGCCTACCTTTCTTCCTTTGAAATACCTTGGCATCTTTGTAACAAGTCAAGTGACCCTGTACATGTGAGTCTATTTCTAAAGTCTATTGTCTTCAATTAATCCCACACTGTCCTGATTATCTGTGGCTTTATACTAAGTCTAAAAGCCAGATATAGCCTAAGTCTTTGAATTTTGTTCTTTTTCAAAATTATTTTGGCTATCCGCATGTCCTCTGTATTTCCATATAAATTGTAGAATCAGCTTATCAACTTCAATTTCTTCCAGAAGACTGCTGAAATTTTGATAGGGACTGATCTGTAGAATCTACAGATTAATTTGGGGAAATTAAGACTTCATAATATTGAGTCTTTCCACAGGTGCATATGCTGTATCATTCTTGAATTTCTCTCAGCAACATTTATAGTTTTCAGTGTACAAATCTTGCATTATTTATCCATAAAGTTTTCGTTTTTTTGCTATTATGGATGGCATTTTTAACTGAATTTCAATGGTTCATTGCTGGTATACAGAAATCCCGCAACCCTGATCAATTGGCTTATTTTCAGAAATTTGCAGAAAATTTGCAGAAAAGCCAATGGCTTTTCTGTAGTTTCCTTACGACTTTCTATCTATATAATCATGCCACCTGCAAGTAAAGACAGCTGGTTCTTTCTAGCACGTGTGGCAGGTCATTATTTTTCTTGCCTTGCGCACTGTCTAGAGCTTCAAGTGCAATGCTAAATACGATGAGGGAAGCAGAGCAGAAAGGGGTGGTTGAACTGCCAAGTTCAAGGTGGACATTTAAGTAGGACATTTTAAAATTCAATTTAGAGGGGTGCCTGGGTGGCTCAGAGGGTTAAGCCTCTGCCTTCGGCTAGGGTCATGGTCTCAGGGTCCTGGGATCGAGCCCCCAATCAGGCTCTCTGCTCAGCAGGGAGCCTGCTTCCCCTCTCTGCCTGCTTGTGATCGCTCTCTCTCTGTGTCAAATAAATAAAATAATAATAATAATAAAATTCAATTTAGAAAGGAAGCACACAAAAGAGAGAAGTACTTACAACCTAAATGAGAACAGACACACACCCAACAAACTAACTCCCCAAGCAAACCCACAATTAAAGGGAATCAAAGGAGCCAAGTGTAGTACTGTAATTCTCACCATGGTGCTGATACAAACTACCTTAAACAGGGGGCACACAAACATTATTTTAGACTTTGTTTTTAAGGCCAAGTACCTAGTCTTTCTCTCATATCTAAAATGGTAGATTCAGTTCATAATACCCACCAGCATTTGCTACAAGCAACAGGGGCAGTTTTCCTCGTTCTATATCATCTTTAATCAGTTTCTCCAGGAAGGCAACATCCTAGATGAGAAGGCAAACCACAAAAACATGAAGCAACTTGCATAAAAAGCTATACAATAAAAAATTCTAACTTTCAAAAGAAGCAGATGACTCTCAAAATAAATCATGCAAATCACTTATCCTTTTTTTTTTTTTTTTAAAGTAGGTGCCACACTAATGACCCTGAGATCAAGACCTAAGCTGAGATCAAAAGTCAGATGCTTAACCAACTGAACCACTCGGGCTCAACTCTTATTCTTGACCATTTTTCTATTTTCACTGATCACAGAGACAAAAACCAAATATTTTTTACCTTGAAGACTAAGTACAAAAATCACTTAAATGAGATCAAAGTTAAAAACTGCATATACACAGGACAAATATTTCCCTAATTTTAAATACTTATGTTTAAAGAATATATTCTCTCAATCCCCCAAAATAGCCAAAAAGTTATTTCGAATATTAGTCATTGATGTACCCAAAACAGAGTATCAAACTACCTTGGAAAAAGAACAGGGAACCCTAAAATCTATCCCTCTTGTTTCTGGCTTCAGTATGGAAAGGCTTAACACTTGAATGTCTAAAAATCAGCAGAACAGGGGGGCAGGAGGGAAAAATAAAACAATATGAAATCAGAGGGAAACGAACCGTGAGAGACTCTTAATCACAGGAAACAAACTGAGGGCTGCTAAAGGGGAAGTGGACTGGGGGATGCGGTAACTGGGTGATGGGCATTAAGGAGGGCATGTGATGTAATGAGCACTAGATGTTATGTAAGACTGATGAATCACTGAGCTCCACCACTGAAACTAATAATACACTATGTTAATTAACTGAATTTAAATTTAAAAATTTTTTAAATCAAGGAAAAAAAGCAGAATCCAATTCCAATCCCACATTACAATAAAGAACCTCATTTTCAAAATCTGCCATTCACAAACCCAGACAATGATGATAACCTTTCAAAGGATGAGCTTTAGAAGAAATTCTTCTAAATTCTAAATTCTAAACTGCTTAATTGGACTCTCAGGTTACTACTTAAAGCAGGTGATACAGTAATGACAAGATTCCCTAAGAGACAGGTGATCTTGATCTACATACCACCAAACCCTCATGGAGATTCAACCCCAGAAGCATGTATTTCGCAATGGGAAGATATAAGTGATAAATGAACAAGCCGGTAACTATCTGGAGGTCAGCAAACAGTACTCAGTTGAAAGGAAGACACGGTTTCAAAAACAATTCCATATTATTTTACAAACCAAAAAGAGAACTCACCATCTGATGCTGGGATCCAAACATAGTGTTACATGGCACACGACACAAGCAGGGGAAGGGCAACCCGAGCTACGAGAAGAAACACATCATTTTGTAAAAAAGAGCTTCACCACCATTCACTTACGCCCCCTAAAGAATGTAGCTCTAAGAAAACTCAAAATTACTCTCTTTAGGCAGTATCTCTCCTTAGGAACTCTTAATATTATGAACAGATGCTGAAGTACATCTAGAGAGTCAAGTTTAAAAAAAGGGTGAATTTCCAGGAGCAGAGATTTTTTTTTTAAGATTTTATTTATTTATTTGACAGAGTGCACACTTGTGAGAGAGCACAAGCAGGGGAGGGGGAGAGGGAGAGAAAGAAGCAGGTTCCTGGCTGAGCCAGGAGCCCGATATGTGGCTCCATCCCAGGACCCAGGGATCATGACCTCAGCTGAAGGCAGATGCTTAACCAGCTGAGCTACCCAGGCGCCGAGATTCTTGTAAGAAGATACAGACAATGTATTATTCTGTGTCAACAAAATGAGTAACTATCAACTTATGTTCTAAATGGGTAACTAACTTTGTTATATTCCAGAATATACCAAAAAATAAAAACACATCCAAACCAAGAAACAACCAAGCTCTAAGCATTTTGGGAGATAATTTAGGATCCTTCCTCTAAGATTAGTGACAAAAGTGCAAAAGGCATCCAAAGAACAGTATCTCATTTATGGATCCACCCACTCCTAAAAAAGCAATAAATATGGATTAGCAGATGCACATTTCTTAAAAGAAATGAAGTCAGTGTTATGAATGGAGATAGTAATTGTCAAATAAATTTTATATTCTTTATTTTTAGCTTCCCAATCCTTGAGTTTATAGTTCTAGAAATTTTTAAACAGTGGCAGCATATTGTCCTGTGTAACCAAGTACCATTTCGAGACCAAAAATTTAATGAGCACACTTTCTCCCCCTTAGCAGATTTTCTTTTTAAATTATGAAAACGAAGCCCAAGTCAAACACACAATAAAAAATATAGAAGTTTAAAGTGAGGGACGCCTGGGTGGCTCAGTTGGTTAAGCAGCTGCCTTCGGCTCAGGTCATGATCCCAGCGTCCTGGGATTGAGTCCCACATCGGGCTCCTAGCTCGGCGGGGAGCCTGCTTCTCCCTCTGCCTCTGCCTGCCACTCTGTCTGCCTGTGCTCACTCTCTCTCTAACAAGTAAATAAAAATAAAAAATCTTTAAAAAGAAAAAAAAAAGTTTAAAGTGAATATCCCCTCCCACCCCATAGCCATCAAGCCACTACTATTAACAAATTGGTATAAAACCTTCTAAATATTTTCTAAGTATTTATAAAAATATTTTTGGATATGAAAAACATACACATGTACAACTTTCTTTTTTAAAGCAAGCTCTGTGCCCAATGTGGGGCTTGTACTCATGACCCCGAGATCAAGAGTTGCATGTTCCACTGATTGAGCCAGCCAGGAACCCCACACATAAACACTTTAAAAAACGTGAATATGACCACTATATATATATACTATTCTCCCATCTGCCTGACTTAACAAAATATCTTTATATAGTTGTTTTTTTTTTTTTCAAGTAAGCTCTACACCCAGTGTGGGGCTTGAACTCATGACCCCAAGAGTAAGAGTTGCATGGTCTTGTGACGGTCTTGTGACAGGTACACTGGTGCCCCCAAACAGCTTTTGAAGATTGGACTGCTGTTCCTAAGACATTGGGACTGTCCCAATTCCAACTGGAATTGCTGTCCCAACTGTCTTGCTGACCCGAGACAACTGTAGGTCCGTAAGAACCTGGCCTGTAGTAGTTAAGCAGGAAGTAATGTGTTCCAGGTTTCTGTAAGGATATTATACATCTGCTCGTTCTGTACACACTCAGAAGAGGATAAGGGGCACCTGGTGGCTCAGCCAGTTAAGTATCTGACTCTTGGTTTCGGCTTGAGTCATGATCTCAGGGTTGTGAGATCAAGCCCCATGTTGGGCTCTGCGCTCAGTGTGGAGTCTGTTGTCCCTCTCCCTCTGCTCCTCTCCCTGCTCTCGTTCATAAACATATAAAATCTGGAAGAAAAATAAATGACGGGGTGCCTGGGTGGCTCAGTGGGTTAAAGCCTCTGCTTTCGGCTCAGGTCATGGTCCCAGGGTCCTGGGATCGAGCCCCGCGTCGGGCTCTCTGCTTGGTGGGGAGCCTGCTTCCTCCTCTCTCTCTGCCTGCTTCTCTGCCTACTTGTGATCTCTGTCTGTCAAATAAATAAATAAAATCTTAAAAAGAAAGAAAGAAAAAAAGAAAAATAAATGACATAATTTCTTGCCACCAATGACCACAGCTCCTAATCAACTTAAGTCCCTGAGCTTCCCCCCATGTATCCGCCCAGGACTCCTCCATCTTACAAAAGACAAACAAACACTCTAATCCTATGGGCTTTGCCTTAAAACAATCTTGGCCAAGAGGCTGAACATTTTTTTGTAGCCCCCTAATTGGGCTATATGTACCATGAAATTAAAAAATGGTAAAGCTCTTTGATCTAGCAATTCTGGATAGACTCTGAAAATCTATTTAAACAATATAATCTAGAAAATATTTCCTTAATACAGAAGAAGTTTTGTACACAAAGATGTCCATAATAATCCTATGGAAAAAGCATTACCTGAAAATGGTCAAATAAAATAAAAGAAGGTGAACACTTTAATTGCCCCAAAGGGAAACAGCATTTAAAATACCATACAGGCACTTGAAGGAATATTAAGAAGATATTAAAAATAAACTGTAGTTGGAAGAACAGTTCAAACAGCGTATGTACCGGTTATAACACTAAATGAAAAAAAGCCAGACATAACCATGTAAAAACACATAACTCTGTAAAAACTCTGGAAAAAAAATACTGACTGTGGTTGCCTTTGGGCAAATCTCTCTCTCTCTCTCTCTCTCTCTCTCTCTCTCACACACACACACACACACACACACACACACACACCCCACCTGGGAGGCTCAGTCAGGTAAATGTCCACCTCTTGATTTCAGCGCAGGTCATGATCTCACGGTTGTGAGACTGAGCCCCACATCAGGCTCCACGCTGAGTATGGAGCCCACTTAAGATTTTCTCTCTCTCACTCTTCCCTTACCCCCTGCTTGCGTGTACACATGCTCTCTCTCAAATATATATATTTTTCACACACAGACACATATATATATATCTGAAAATCCATTAATATACTTTAATATATTTGCTGACAATGACAAAACAAGCATATATGTTTCTTTTCTTTTGAAACTGGAGCTAAAGAAATGGGTGTATTACATACTATAAAGTTTCAGGACAGAACAAAACACCATTGCTTTAAAATATCCACCACATACCACCTTACCTGATTACAAAGGTACTGGCCCAGGCCAGGCCTAGCAGCAGCGCTAAGATATATGACGGGTTTTCTGTTATATAACACATTGAAACCATCCACTACGAAGTCTTCATAACGAGAATGAATAGCAAGCCTACAGATCTTTGCAAGTCCTTCTCTTTCTTCTTCGTGGAAATAGGCACAGCCATTTTCATACCTGTTAAGAGATAGCCATAGATCAATACGGTCTCATCGTTGGGTATCTCTGATTTTACAACCCTAGTCTTTTAGTCCTGGAAATAATTCCTTTTTAACCTAGAAAATGTCACCTAGAATGGTCAGAGGGAGACAGGAGTCACCCGCATCACAGATGGCTGACCACGCCCTACAGCTGGAGGCCATAAGGAACAGAGGAAAGGCGCCTGGGTGGCTCAGTCTGTTGAGCCTCCAACACTTGATTTCGGCTCAGGTCATGATCTCAGGGTCCTGAGACTGAGCCCTGAGGGGAGCTACCTGCTCAAGCAACGAGTCTGCTCATCCCCCTCTCCCTCTGCCCCTCCCTCTGCTCGCTCACTCTTTCAAATACATAAATCTTTGTTTATGCCTCAGAACAGAGGCAATGACCCTTCATCTGTACTCCACAGAGAGCGGCGACTACGAGAAACAGCAGAGCAGAGGAATCTCTCCGATGTAAAAAGGCTGAAATCCTGGTTTTGGCTTATCCTACAAGAAGGCCAGCATAGCTAACACACTCAAGCTCTTAGCAGTTTTAGCCCTAAAACACCCGAAGTAAATAAAATTGTCAAAATTGCTAGGCAACCTAACTTTTGCTTTTGCTATTATCTGCCTGGGGCCAATTACTCTTCTCAGTCTGCTTTCTAGAAAAGGAGACAGAATCTCAACTACAGGTGGTAGACTATTACTAGAATAGAAGAAAATTTCTTCTATGCCGTACAGTTACCAATACAGCTTATATTCTCATCAGGCCAAGCTCTTTCCCAACATCTGAAAGTGTGTCTCTCACTTAAATCTTACAGGGTTAGGCAAACATCTCTTTTCTTTATAAGTAACAGCATAAACACAAAAATACCACTGGTCCCGAGTCTTCTACTGCCTCCTCACCTGCTATAATTCCTTAATAATGCCAACACTATCAGCATAAAGCAAATTTCCATTTCATAACACACACTCAAATTCCTTATGGCAGCATTTCCCTTCTACTAAAGCCCAAGCTAGTATTTTGATTAAAAATACTTGAAGCATTTTCCTACTCTATCTTCTACCAACATATGCCAAGCAGGAATCCTAAAAATAACTAACTCTGACATTATCCAAACTATATGTGCATATGTTTTCTTGGCTCTTGACATACGCTCATTCCTTCGCCCATTTAATCCTCGTAACAATACCATGACATAAATAAATAAATATTAATACCATGACATGGTGTTAACAATACCATGACATAGTTATCCCCATTTAATAGATGGGGAAACTGAGACATTCAGAGATTAAGAAACCCTTCAAGAGGAAAGGGAAGAAGCACAGCTCCAAAAAACAGTCTGTACACAACTCATGTGTGTCCTTACCTGAAAATTCTGCATAGCCATAACGTAGTGTCTGAAAGTATCCTGGTCGTAAGTTTTCTAAGCTTCTCTTTGTCCAGAGTCGAAATATAAGCTCCCAGACTATGCCCCAGCAAAGCTATATGACCTTGTTCTCCAATATTCTGGATTCTATTAATCAAAATGAATTATATTAAAAGAGTATTTATTTAAAATTTGTATTTTTCTAAATTTAAAAAATTTATTTACTTAAAACATGAATAAAGCAATAAAACAAAACCTAGAGACACAAGGTTTTCACAAAATCTGTCAGACTTGAAATCCACTTAATGGCCTAGAAGTCAAATATTCAGATAAACTTAGGAAATTCAGGTATATAAAGTACTGATAATCTGGGGAACAAAAAGATTTTAAAAACTCAAATCCTAGGAGACAAATATCCTTTTTATTGAATATCTACTAAATATACAAACTATGAATAATTTTCTGTCCCCATTTTTTTTTTAATTAAATGCCAGCTGTAAGAACTACAGAGCATAGTGCCGAGATACACTGGGCAGAAAATTTTCTCAAAGAATCATTAGATGAAGATCAATTCCCCCTCACACACACTGAAGAGCTGTTTATAACAATATAGCAAATTCAAGGAGAACCACATAGCATTTTATGCATAATTAAAATGGAGGGACTAATTTCCCTTATAAACAGTAAGTATAAATCGGTAAGAATAAGACCAAAAAATTGGACAGGATACTGAGCAAAGGATGTATTTCATAGAAAAGGAAATATAAATAGGCCTTAAAAAGGAAATATAAATAGGCCTTGAAATACACAAAAAGAAACCTGACTCATAAGAAAAATGTGAACTAAAATTATGCCGACATATCACTGCTCACCTTGTGGATTGGCAACCGTCCTTAGGTCCGCTAAGAGCCTTGTAGGCAAGGTATGGGCAGAGAGAGATTCTCACGCACTGCTGGTGGGGCTATAAACTGGCATAATTCCACGGAGGGAAATTTGGCAGTATCTATCAAAATTACAAATATACGAACTATCTGGCCTAGAAATACCATTTTAGGACTTTGATCCCCAGAAGCCCTTGTTTGTATGATAAATGACACATGTACAGTGACTGGCAGCCGCAATGTTTGCGACAGTAAACATGAACAGGAGACCAGTTAAATAAAATATGGTTCATTCATCAAAAGGAAAACTAAACAGCTCTTACAGGCAAAAGCTCTTCGTATACTGATAATGAACCCCAAGACATAAATGAAAACAGCAACGTGCAGAACGACATACAGTATTTACAGACTGGAGGGAACGGAGACTTTGCTTGTGTACACATACACATCCGGTATCTCTGAAGAACACACGAGAACAAGCATGGGGGGGGAGGGAAGAGGATGAAGGAAATTCCCCTTTTCATCCAAGGCCTCTGCAATTTTGGAATTCGCATCAACTTTGGGTTCAGGTAACACATGCCATCATATCACTGACTGAAAACTGCATTTTTTATTATTTGAAATTTAAAAAAGGAGAATGCCATTACTTATCTCCCCCCAAAATGAAATTTAAGACAATTAACCATGAAACTAAATAAATAGCTAAGTTAGATGAATACAAATAAATGGATGATTCACAGACAGCATGGCCTGCCACCAACAGATTCGGCTGCGGCAATGCTCGGCGGTCCGAAGAGGAAGCATGAAGCAGAAGCCAGCCGCGGCAGAAAGCCCACAGCAGTATTCTCTGGTCTCTGTGCCAGCCCCTCTCTAAGACTTGATGCCAGAGAAACGACAGGATTGAGTCTGAGTGAGTGCCCTCCTCCTGTGAGGTGTGTTCCCTAAAATATATTACATGTCTCTCCGCAAGGGAAGAAATGAACCGTTTTAAGATCACACGTAACTCTGAATGAAACATAGCTCTGTTTACAGGAAAGGAAAGGATGCAATCACTATCAAAATCAAGCACACATATACTTTCAAAGAGAAGCTGCCAACCGTCCCCCATTACCTGGTACTCTGGGGCTCCTCCTCTTCATCCCCGTGCATCAGGTTCTGAACTAACTGGAAGAGGCTCACCATGTCTTGTCCGCTGCAGAATGAGGAGAGAACACACATCCCTCACCACTCTATTTCCCTCACTTAAACCAGCTTCGGTGAGTTGTTCTTTTTAAATTGAGCATAAGAATGTGCTTGAGATACACCAGACATCTTTTATAAACAAACCTCAAATGAAACGAATTCACAGTAATAACCATGTTATTAAATCTTCTACCCAAACAGGAGACCGATCTCTGAAATTTCACCAGTATTACTTCAGCCTTATTTCTCTACCTGTTCATTTGAGCCCCAGGAGAATATTTAATAAGCACGTTGAAGAACCAACATGGTCTTTTTAAGATGCTGGAAGGTCACAGCAGGAGCAAGACTACTCCGAGGCCACTGGCACGGCTAGTTTCCCTCCACGGAGGAGTCTTGCCTGGCTGTTCGGACAGACTTCAACTTGTAATGCAAGCATCGCTTCTCACCCCCACCTCCCCGAGCAGGGAAACTGGAGATCCACTCCGCGCGCAGTTTTACTTCGACCCAACATATGTTATTAGATGCCTATGACGCGAGGGGTTGAAAAACTTGGGAGAATGTGAATGGCTACAGTAGGAAGCGTGGCAGCTTGTAGGCACGGTAATGTAAAAATAGTATCACTCCATGCACGAGAATGTGACTAACAAAAAGGTTCTTTTGAAAAAGCAGCACAGACAAAACAATGCCCCAATATCCCTTCTCCCCAAGGTGCTGACCTTCACGTGAGAGGGGCTCTGGCCCTTGGACACTGTGGAGAGAGTGGGGGCTAGGCACGTGACCTTGAGCAAGCTGCTGAAACTCCCCAAGGCCCACTACAGAACTGTGAGGACACAATCAGTGCCCGGAACACGTTTATCGCCGTGCCTGGCAAACACGATCTCCCGTGTTGGTGTCAGCGTTATGAAGCGTGACTGCTCCCACTCTGTGGCTTTAATGCCCTCTCATTCTGAGAACTGGAGAAGTTCCTGCTGCTCCCTCTTCTAGGGAAATTTCCGTGGGATCAGTTTAGAACCCTTTCATTCGCTTCCGGAAGTGTGCGAAGAGGGGGGTGACAGGACCTGGTTTGTGATCTCAGCTGCAGAACCCGCTTCACATCCAAGGGCTTCAAATCAGCAGGTCAGGCTAGAGGCAGGAACGCCTATCTTAAAATGCTAGTATCTGGGTGTGTTAGGATACTTGTTGACACAAGTGGTCCTTCCTCCATGCTTCTCTTTTGCAACCTTGTATATATTCACATAAAGGTCAAAGGACGGTAGAAGGGAGTTGTACTGTTTACCTATGTGCAGTTTCCTGGTTATAAAAAAAAATAATAAGCTTGAGGGAAGCTGGGCTGGGACTTTAATTCCAGACTGAGTCTTAACATCCGGTGAATATCTTGGGACACAGCTACTTATTTTTCTGATCTTTGCCTACTAGCTTCAACCATACACACTGGACAGATTGGCTTAGTTGCCAAAAAAAAATAAATCACCCTGCCTACAAAAGACTGAAGCTGACATTTTCATTTTACTGTATTATAAAAATGATACATCCTTATCAAATTAATGTCTCTCACCATAAAGCCCAGTCTTTATGAATAGTGGACAGGCTTCAAGGATGAACTAAGTATGATAGTCGAGTTACAGAATTTTAAGTTTATGCATCACTTTAGAGTCCTGAAGTTCTTAAATTCTGAATGCGAAATTAAATTAAATCCTGAATGGGAAAGGGGGAAATGAAGGCAGATTCAGCATTATCACCAACTAGCCAGTGGCATTCCGGTTTTCGGATATGACACAGTACAGGACTCTCAATTTGCTCTGTGCTTATCACAACTAAAATTATCCATCAACTATAGTCTGGAAATCTCGATTTAAAGAAAACACACACCTAACTAAAAGTATGTATCTTCATTGTCACCTACCTGCCTTGGAGTGGCCCCGGAATATCTCCTGATGATTTCTTTCCATTTTCCTCCTCTGTTCTTCTAATTTAAGGAAATAAAAAATGATTTGTTCTATCTTATCAAATTTCTAAGATTTGAACATGTAAACATGTGACGATGCTGCCTTTAACCTCTTAGTAACTGACATAGGATTTGAAACACATTTATCACATCTCTTGCCTTATTCCTGTTGCCCTAGCCCCCAGGTTGTGGTACAGTTTGAATTTCAGGAAAAGAACATGAAACGAATAACACTTTAACCCATTTCTTGGTTAGCTGATGCTCTGTATGACCTAAACATATAGCAAGGAGCATTTATAGAATTCAAATCAATCTGTTAAGTAAATGAAATTCCTAATAGGCAGAACTGAAAATTAGCAAGTCCTGCCCCACAATTTCAAAATCTTCTAATTACAAAGTACCTTCTGTGCAAAACACCGTCTTTAAAGTCAGATGAAGCTAAGTGTGACATTGTGAAACCAAGAGGTGTTTTTACCAGCAGGAAACCAGTGCCACCAGCTTCACAACAGGCTGAACACGTTTAATAGGGTCACTTCTGTTCCAGGCTCACCTCTGACTGTCCTCTATCATCTTCATGGCCTCTTTCAAGTTTTTTCCCATCTCAGCTAATGTAGGGTCTGCTATCTGGGCAACAAATCAAAAAAGGTTAAATTGCAATAATCCTGTATTACTTCCGCAAGATAATTCATCCAGAAAAATTAAACTCAAGTTCATTTTCTTCTGGGTTTATTATAAAACACATGGATCTATTATAAAACACACGAATTTATTATAAAGTACATGTTTTACAAGTTCTCTATTTTTGTTAAAAATTTTTAAAAGAGTTCATTTATTTATTTTAGGGAGAGGGACAGAGAGCACACGAAAAATGCAGGGAGGGACAGAGAGACAGAGCATCCCAAAAAGACTCCTCGCTGAATACAGAGCCCAACCTGGGGCTCGAGCTCATGACTCGAGATCACGACCTAAGCCAGAACCAACAGTCAGATGCCTAACCAACTTATCCACCCAGGTGCCCCTAAAATACATTTGGTTTTAAAATTCCAAAGGACAAATAGGTAAAAAAACAAACAAAACAAACAACCACAACAAAAAAACCACCAGTCCTATTCCCCAGGGGAAGCCACTCAGGTGTGACATGTATCTTTCTAAACTCACACCCCACCCCTATGAAGTTCTGCAACTTGCTTTTTTCTACATTATAGTGAATATGGTTCCATGTTAGTATATACCCCCTTCATTTGTAGTGGTGACACTATATCCGACTCTATGGCTATTTCATCATTTAACCAGTCTTGAATTAATGTAGGATGATACCAGTTTTACACTCCTAGAAACAAAGTTCAGAGTATGTATAGTATCCTATTTGTTTTATTGCTGTAGTAGGCTGAAAAATGGCCTCTAAAAACAAGTTCACATAATACCCTGGAACATGTGAATGTTACCTTACATGACAAAGTCCTTGCAGATGTGATTAAGCTAAAGATCTAGAGATGGACTGTCCATGTGAGCTCTAAATGCAGTCACTTGCATCCAGCTAAGAGAGAAGTAGAAGGAGAACACACACACACACACACACACACACACGAAAAGACTATGTGAAGACAGAGCAGAGGGAGATTTGAAGGTCTGGTCTCAAAAATTGGAATGATGGGGCCACGGACCAAGGAATGAGTACTGGCAGGCAACATAAGCTGCCCCAAGAAAGGAAGGGACTCTCCCTTAGAACCTCTGGAGGGAGTTTAGCCCTGCCCACACCTGACTTCAGCCCACTGATACAGATTTTAAACTTCTAGCCTTCAGAACCATGGGAAAACACATTTCTGTTGTCCTAAGGCACCCAGTTTGTGCTCATTTGTCATAGTAGCCACAGGAAACTAATATCCTCATAATTCTGGAGGCGATTCCAAAACTCTGGAAGCTTCCACAGCTGGTCACAGTGAGTGCCTCCAGAGAAGGGAACTGGAAGGACAGGTATCATATCAGAGGGAGTCTTTTCAGCTCAAATCTTTTTGTTCTTTTCTGATTTTAGTACCAAGTGAAATTCTACTTCCATTCAAAAGATAACTACGACAACATTTTTAAAAATCTCGCAAAATTAAACACACAAACTCATTTTCCTTTCTTACTTCTTAATCTCCCTAGCAATCTTAAGGCAAACCAGTTGTCTTAAATCTCCATACAAGCTGGGTTACAAAGAGTTATGGAGGCCTTCTTTTGTTCCCCTCTTACTCTTCAAGTGTATTTCAAGTGTATTTATGCTTTTTTCCCTTCAGACTGCCTACTGTACCTAATCATAACTTATATGGAGTAAGTGTACAATAGGTTGTTTTACAGTTAGTATTGCAGTTATCTCCTCAAAATTATTTTGTTTTGGGGCACCTGGGTGGCTCAGTCGTTAAGCATCTGCCTTAAGCTCAGGTCACGATCCCAGTGTCCTGGGATCGAGCCCACCATGGGGCTCCCTGCTCAGCGGGAAGCCTGCTTCTTCCTCTCCCACTCCCCCTGCTTGTGTTCCCTCTCTATGTCTCTCTCTGTTAAACAAATAAATAAAATGTAAAAAAAAAATTGTTTTGTTCTGTTTAAGAGAGCGATAGAGAGACTCTTAAACAGGCTTCATGAGCAGTACAGAGCTTGACATGGGGCTTGACCTCACAACCGAGATCTGAGCCAAAATCAAAAGTTGTACACTTAAGTGACAGAGCCACCCAGGCAACCCTCTCCTCAAAATTCTTTTTAAGAAATGCTACTCAGGGGGCGCCTGGGTGGCTCAGTGGGTTAAAGCCTCTGCCTTTGGCTCGGGTCATGATCTCAGGGTCCTGGGATCGAGCCCCGCATCGGGCTCTCTGCTGAGCGGGAAGCCTGCTTCCTCCTCTCTCTCTGCCTGCCTCTCTGCCTACTTGTGATCTCTGTCTGTTAAATAAATAAATAATCTTTTTAAAAAATTAAAAAAAAAAAAAAGAAATGCTACTCAGGGGCACCTGGGTGGCTCAGTGGGTTAAGCCTCTGCCTTCAGCTCAGGTCATGATCTCAGGGTCCTGGGATCGAGTCCCGAATCGGGCTCTCTGCTTGGCAGGGAGCCTGCTTCCTCCTCTCTCTCTGCCTGCCTCTCTGCCTACTTGTGATTTCTGTCCAATAAATAAAAATCTTTAAAAAAAAAAAGATTCTAAAAACAAAGAAATGCTACTCAGTTTATCCATGTAAATACAGAAAAATGTTAACTTTGGGGATCTAGTCCAAGGATTTTCTATTTGTGTTCTTCTGAGTCTAAAGATTTCCAGGAAGAACTTAGGGGAAGTGGGGACGGACAGGCAGTTGGGGCTTTTAGCTCCCTGCCCCCCACGAAGGAGATCAGATCTGTTTTACAACAAGAGTTTTAACTTTCACTTGTAGAAGAAATCACTGAAAAGAAGAAAAAAGTAAAGTATGTAGCGTGTAAACCTCTGGTGTACCATTTGAGAAGTGAAGAACTAAGATTCAGAGAGGTAAAGTGACTGGCCTAGGGTTACAGAACGAACGGGTGCCAGAGCGGTGCCAGAACCCTGGTTTCTTGACTCATATTTCTAACCCTTCTGGGACATCACACGGACCCCAAAACAGATTACAAAATAACTGCGTAGCCACGTCCAGTACGATTTTACACAAGATAGAAAAATCATTTTAAAACTGGTGTTTGCAAAAAAAATCACAATTCACAAAAAAAAATTCACAATTTAAATGTAACCATGAGATGGGTTACAAAATCTCAAATGGTCTCTGCGTTCTCAGTTAATGATTGTGAGTAGGATGAAGAACAGATAATGGTCAAGAGAACGTATCTGAACTCCTCTACTGGTCATGTTCCTCAGTACCCTTACCCTCTGTGACCCTCCAGGGTGTTCCCAATCATCTGGCTAAATGAAAAGATAAACAGCTCTGTTTGATCAGCCATACATCCCTGTTTCATGCTTGTAACACTTGCCCTGTCTGAAATGTCCTTCTGCCTTTTATCTCTCTAGCTATTAAATCACAATTCAATACTTCCAAGAAACTTTGATGGAAAAAACCACTTCACTCTCTTGTATTCTCTTCAAAGATAGCAATACTGTTCTTGCTTAACCATAGACTCTGGATCTGTTGCCTGACAAAAAAATTGTATTTATGGGAACAGAAACGTGTGTATATATGGAACAGAACATGTGAAACCGGGGCCATTCTAATATGCAACTGCCATTTATCCTTATGATTCCTTGACATCCGTTACTGTGAATTGTTTTAGAGATGATCTTTCCAGTATATTCTCTTCAATTAGATTATAAGCTTCCTGAAGGCAGTGATTCAGACTCAACTCATTTTGGCTGTTTTTGCAGGACTATGGGCCTTGAGTCAGCTTGATTCTTGGACTGTCATGTTACATCTGAAACCCCTCAGGAAGGCAGAGCATAATGGGCATCAACACACTGGCTCTAAGTACAACACAGCTAACATTTTCCTATAGGACTAGAACATGGTTTTTCAGTTGAAAGTAGACAAAGTAGCTGGCTTAGTTTAGAACTCACTTCTTATGAACAGTACTTATTTTTAAACACGAGAATTCACATGTGATGACAAGGCACACTGCGAAAGGCAGGAGGGAAATGCAGCTTCGCGTCCTCCCATGCTGAGTCTCTCTGTACAGAGCCCATGCTCACTGAGAGGAATGGCTTACATTTAAATTGTTCTGGCTCCTCCTCTCATTTAGGAAGCGAAGTTGAGGGTGGAGCAGGTGGCGGGAAGTGGGTGGCTAGGGAAAATAACACTTATAGCTAACTTTCAGTAAATTAAATCTGAGTGTGATGGGACTCCAATGCCACACACCCTCAAGGGCTTGTTGTGTTAACTGGGGAAATCCAAAATATAAAGTGTTAACCCAGCTGCAGGATAATAATACGCTCTGTCAAGGAATGCTCTAAGAAAAATGTGTATTTGTTAACTGGTTCCTTAAAACTAAAAACTATGCCTCCTCAGGCTTCTAGTGAGGGCAGCTGTGATTATCTAATTCCTATTTCTTATCCTCAGTTCCTGTTACAATGCCAGACAAGGCAGTTTCTAATAAACAACAGCAGGGCAACAGCCAGACACAAACCTACCTGCGTGAATGATTAAGTTTGTGTTTCAGGGGATGCCTGGGTGGCAGTCAGTTACGAGTCTGCCATTGGTTCAGGTCATGATCACTTGGTCCTGGGATGGAGCCCCACATGGGGTTCCTAACTCAGCGGAAGCTTCTCCCCATCTCTGGTTCCCCTGCTTGTGCTCTCTTTCTCTGACAAATAAAATCTTTAAATACATACATATATACATACGTGTAGACTGCTTGTTTTAAAAAAAAGGTATTATTCAGTGTTTAGATTAAGATTGTTTTAGGATCTTGAGGGGGAAAAGAGTAGTATTCTGTGCTAGGTTCCCAGGAAGAATGTCCTATCAATTTTTTTTTTTTTAATTCCTTAGCACCAAGCACAGGATGTAGCACAGAAAAAGGGCTCAATGAGATCTGTGATCCTTGTTAATTACTAACAGTTACTGGACTGCTTCCTATATTCCAGGCTTTATGCCAACTCATACTTTTATATGTATTACTTCCTGACTAATCCAAAGGCAGTTAGTATGCTTTAGAGCCAGGATTTATTTTTTTAATTTAAATTCAATTAATTAACTTAGTGTATTATTAGTCTCAGAAGCAGAGTTCAGTGATTCATCAGTCTTACATGTCACCCAGCACTCATTACATCAAGGGCCCTCCTTACTGTCCATCACCCAGTTACCCCATCGCACCCCCACAACTCCAGCAACCCACAGTTTGTTTCCTAAGATTAAGAGTCTCTTGGGACGCCTGGGTGGCTCAGTTGGTTAAGCGGCTGCCTTCGGCTCAGGTCATGATCCCAGCATCCTGGGATGGAGTCCCACATCGGGCTCCTTGCTCGGCAGGGAGCCTGCTTCTCCGCCTGCCTCTCTCTCTGCCTGTGCTCGCTCTCTCTAACAAATAAATAAATAAAATCTTAAAAAAAAAAAAAAAAAGAGTCTCTTATGGTTTATGTCCCTTTCTCACTTCATCTTTATTTTTCCCTCCCTTCCCCTATGATATGATCCTGTTTTGTTTCTTAAATTCCACATATGAGTGAGATCATATAATTATCTTTCTCTGACTGACCTATTTCGCTTAGCATAATATCCTCTAGTTCCATCCACATCATTGCGAATGGCAAGATTTCAGTTTTTGATGGTTGAGTCATATTCATTTTGTATATATCCCTCATTTCCTTTATTCATTCATCTGTGGATGGACATCTAGGCTCTTTCCACAGTTTGGCTATTGTGGACATTGCTGCTATAAACATTGGGGTGTAAGGCCAGAATTTAAAACAAAGCCTGTTCTACCCTAACCACTAGTGCTCTTAACCACTAGGCAATGCTGCTTTTCAATTTTATAAAATAAGTAAACAAAGCAACTCACACTTTGAAAAAGCTCTGTACTCAAAAGTCTTAATTACAGCTAAGGCCTCCCTCTAACCTTTTTAAATGTAGGCTCCACACCCAGCATGGAGCCCAAGGCAGAACTTCAACTCATGACCCAGAGATCAAGACTTGAGCTGAGATCAGGAGTCAGGTGCTCAACCAACTCAACCACCCAAGTGCCCCAGACCTCATGTTAAGATGATCCTTCCTTGGGGCTCCTGGGTGGCTCAGTGGGTTAAAGCCTCTGCCTTCGGCTCGGGTTGTGATCTCAGGGTCCTGGGATCGAGCCTGGCATCAGGCTCTCTGCTCAGCGGGGAGCCTGCTTCTCCCTCTCTCTGTCTACTTGTGGAAAAAAAAAAAACAACAACTCTTAAAGATGATCCTTCCTTGATTAATGTTTTCAGCTAGATAAAGTGTATCAGAAGGCTCTCCCAAAGACAACTATCATATGATCTCCCTGATATGAGGAAGTGGAGATGCAAGGGGGGGTGGGGGTTAAGGGGGTAGGAAAATAATAAATGAAACAAGATGGGATCGGGAGGGAGACAAACCAAAAGAGACTCTTAATGTCATAAAACAAACTGAGGGGGGTTAGGGGAAGGGTGTTGGAGTTACATTATATGTTTAAATAAAAATTTTTTAAAAATTAAAAAAAAAAAAGAAAAAGAAGAAGAAGGCTCTCCCTAGTGGGAAAATTTCACAGTGTCAACTAGATGACTAGATGACCAAAAACTTACCTCCAAACCAGGGCATTTTCAAGAGTGAAGGAAGCACTATTAATAATTAAGCCACAACAATAGGTATAAACTGGGAGAGTCCTGGGCCAACCAGGATGTACAGTTACCCTGGCCTTGACTAAAATGTTCATTCCACAGCTCATGCCCTTGTTCCATCTAGCAGAGCCCATGGAAATGTCTATGGTCATGGCTGTCTGAGTTACAAGATAAAATCAAAGACAACGTATAATTTGCAAATAGTGCACCTGAAGTCCAAGTATTGCCAAAGACTTCTTTCCCTATCTATAAACACATCTGAATCCATTTTCCCTCATTGAAATCTTGAACAAAGTGACCTGACTAAAAATCTGGGGCCTACGAGGAACAACTTCAGGAAGAAAGGTCCCTCTGTTAACGAAAAGGTCAACAGATTCCAACCAACCCTTTAGAGGCCAGGGGTCTTTAGCTGTTTCCTTTCCATTGTCTTTCCTACGGACCTTAAGCAAGCCAATTCAGGTTGTAAAGTATGGGGGGGGGGGGCGGCTTTCAGATGCTTTTCTAGGAAAAGGAGCAGGAGGCCAACTCAGACTTTTGAGATGGACACCCATGGCCTCTGCTCACCTGGGTCCCTAAGCCTCAAAGAGGCTTGCAGCAGTCAGACTATTAAAACAGTGCAACGGAGCATTTACAAAGTGTGTGTACCTAATCACCAAACCACTACCTGCTCATTACTGACGATTCAGAGACAGCTATTAGAATGTTAGTTGTTAGATTGTAAATTTACATTTCAGTTACGGCTGGTTCTGCTGTGTAAGGAAGTGGATTCAGTATTTTTGCTTCAATTATATCTAACAAAAGCACGTGGTATGGCTTAATGCAATTTCAAGGCTAAAGACGAACCATTCAATTGTATGGTAATTGTCACAGAAATGCAACAGCTCATTGTGTAAAATAAGCTCCACCATTCGTTATTTTATAAACATTTTAGAGCCGTGGTTTTTTTTAGATTTTATTTATTCATCTGACAGTCAAAGATCACAAGTAGGCAGAGCAGCAGGTGGCGGGGGTGGGGGGAGCAGGCTCCCCGCTGAGCAGAGAGCCTGATGCGGGATCCATCCCAGGACCTTGAGATTATGACCTGAGCCACAGAGCCACCCAGGAGATTGGCCAACAGCCATTTTTATACTGCTTGATTTTCATCACTTTCAGTCAGTGCGGAAGAGTAAACTATCCTGCCACTATGAGAAGAAATAATACACTTGTAATGTTAAAACATCACCAATTAAAGTTTTCAACTTGGGGCCCCTGGGTGGCTCAGTGGGTTAAAGCCTCTGCCTTTGGCTCAGGTCACGATCTCAGGGTCCAGGGATCGAGCCCCGCATCGGGCTCTCTGCTTAGCGGGGAGCCTGCTTCCTTCTCTCTCTCTGCCTGCCTCTCTGTCTACTTGTGATCTCTGTCTGTCAAATAAATAAATTAAATATTTAAAAAAGGGGGGGGGCAGATTACAGAACAGAAAGCGTATCTGGGACCCACTGTTAAGAGGCACAAGGGAACTTTTAAGGGAGATGCAAATGTTCTGTATCTTGATCGCGCTCGTGATTATAGTTCTGTATATAACTGCTAAAACGCAACCTGGATCATCGAAGTGGGTATTCGTGTTACACATAAATTGTCCCTCGATTTTAAAAAGGTGGGTGAACCGATTTAAGTCAATTTAGAAGAAATATTAAGTAATTAATAGTGTAAATGTCATACTGATGTGGCAAAATTAAAAAATGGTATATGAATAACTGCTATTTAGGAAATACAGAGCTAACCCTTTACAGAGAAATAGACCCCGGAAGAGAGGGGAAAAAGAAACCTAAAATGTAATCTTAAAATCTAAAAATCACAACATTCATCAATAGAAGTGATATTGTAGTTTCAATAAACTGTTTCATTGGCAGAATGTTCATAATTGGGGAGTTCTAGGACTATTACCAAAGAAGAACTAAAGCATGTGAGAATGCCAGCTGCTCATATTGGACAGAAGACTGCGGTGCCATCAAACGCTAGTTTACAACATACGCATTAGACATGTTAAAAGAAAAAATCACCACTTTGGAGTCTGAGTGGCTCAGTCGGTTAAGCATCTGCCTTCAGTTCGAGTCATGATCCTGGGGTCTAACCCCACATCGGGCTCCCTGCTCAACGGGAAGCTTCTCCCTCTCCCTCGGCCTCCCACCCGACTCATGCTCTCTCTCACTCTCTCAAATAAATAAACAAAAATCTTTTTTAAAAATCACCTTTCTTCAATCAAAACAATCAGAAAAACTCTAAAATCCTGGGTGTTTTTTTTTTAAGATTTTATTTATTTATTTGAGAGCGACAGTGAGAGGAAACATGAGCAAGGGAAGGGGCAGAGAAGCAGACGCCCCAATGAGCAGGGAGCCCAACTCGGGACTCGATCCCAGGGCTCCAGGATCATGACCTAAGCCAGAGGCAGCCACTTAACTGACTGAGCCACACAGGCACCCCAAAATCCTGTACTTCTAACATACTAATTACTGTGGCCTTCTACATCTCTCTAAACAAGGTGAATCCCGGAGAGTGGTAATCATGCAACTATCATCAACGCTCTTAAAATCATTTCTTTTCTTCCCCGGTGAAGACACACGGTCTGCTATTGAGCACTAGCTCAACAAGCACCCCAAACACTACGCATCTCTGAGCAGCACCAAGCAGCCGCTCCAGGGACACAGCTGTTCCTTTCAGGTCAAGGACAAGAGAAAATTTTTGACAGGGATTCTCTGGGAAGTTGATATAGTGCCTTGCAAACCTGCCTTGCTGTCTTGGCATCTCAATTTCTCCATTTGTAAATACTTTTGCCTGATTTCAACAGAACAGTTTTTCACTAAGAACCAGGCACTACTGTCTGTATCTTCTAAGAAGTGGATACTCTTGGAAAACCTTTTTAACTATCACGGACTCTATGCTTGTGTGTGTCTGTAAGAACATGAAGATATACTGTAATCACTGGCTCATTAAGGAGCTTAAGATTCCTAGTTGAAGAATATTCAAATATTCCATTGGGCATTAGGATCTAATCTTACCAATTCATCAAGAGGAGAGGCAAAACAGAACATATGGGGAAAAGAAGGGGCAAAAACAGAGAGCAAGGAAGTAAGAATCTGGTAGAGATAAGGAGGCAGCAATTAGTAACATCAGATCAAACCTGTCACAGAAGCATGCAGAAGGTTTAGAAAAAAAGGCATTCAGATCACTTGCTGTAAGGTATGTGTTGGGAATGCTAGGGAATCAAGTCTAAGTTTCAACAATGTATTCCTAGAGACCACTCCTCTGAAGAATCAATTCATTCAGGCTTTATATATATCATGAATAAATGCTTCCCAACAATTACACAGATGGAAAAGTACCACACACCAGGCACGCTCTTTTTCTAAAATGTTTACTAGTTCATCTGGAATCACACACTCATTCTGAAACACACTAAAAAACTGCCTACAAAAAAGCATGCTAAAGGGACGCCTGGGTGGCTCAGTTGGTTGAGCGGCTGCCTTCCGCTCAGGTCATGATCCCAGGTCCTGGGATCGAGTCCCACATCGGGCTCCTTGCTCGGCAGGGAGCCTGCTTCTCCCTCTGCCTCTGTCTACCACTCTGTCTGCCTGAGCTCGCACTTTCTCTCTCTCTCTCTCTAAAAAATAAATAAATTATTAAAAAAAAAAAGGCATGCTAAAGTCACTTGAAAATAGAAGTCTTTCACTGAGATATGCTTTTTTTTTTTTTTTAGATTTTTCATTTATTTATTTGACAGAGGGAGAAATCACAAGTAGGCAGAAGTAGGCAGAGAGGCAGGCAGATAGACAGGGAGAAGCAGGCTCCCAGATGAGCAGAGAGCCCGACATGGGGCTCGATCCCAGGACCCCAGGATCATGACCTGAGCCGAAGACAGAGGCTTAACCCACTGAGCCACCCAGGCACCCCTGAGATATGCTTCTTATAGGGAGTGCTTCCTAGGACTTGCTGGGGATGGAATCAGAAAGATAAAAGATACCCATTATCCTCACCAGTATCACTCTGTCCCTTACTGAATGGGAACTCTGTAGAGCTAACGCTGCTAGCCACTAGCCACGTCTCTCTGAGGAAAGGAACCCACTGATTCTGAAGCCTTTGTGTGGTATTTATGCATCTTCAGACCTTCAAGGCTGAACTGTGTGAAAGTCCCTACATTCAACTGTTTTTAATGCACAAAACCCACAACCTCATAGGATTCCACCTAATACAAAGTAGAGTCTAGTAAGTAATGCAGTCTCGCTAAGGTCCTGAGATCACTGTACCTAAACGTTCCATGTCATGGAGTCGCATTTTATTTTATTTTTTAAGTAGCCTCCCCACCCAGCAGGGAGCCCAACACGGGGCCTGAATTCATGACCCTGAGATTCTGAAATCGAGACCTGAGCTGAAATCGAGTCCGATATTCAACCCAACTGAGCCACCCAGGGACCCCAAGGAGTTACATTTTAAAGTGAAGGCTTTATCTTGCTGTTTCTGCTCTTCTGCATATAGGAAGGTTTTATTAGAAGAATGTACTCCTCCCTCAGTTCTTTTAAACTCAGAATGCATTTTCCACAGAAATAAAAAGTGGACAGGGTCCTAGGCTAGACCGCAAAGACTATGCAACTTTAAGGCAACTAAATATGTAGCACTTGATAAAGCAAAGAACAACCCCAATAACAGAAATCAAACAAAAAAATAAAAAATAATGAATATTTTCATTTTGAATATTGCTTGGAAAAATAGATGTAAGCTAGATTTTGGACATTTTCAGAGTGATTTGGGACATATTTTTTAATATCTGATTTAACTTCAAAATGTGAAACAGGTTTCCTTTCGCTTATGATCTAATAGCAATTAATATGAGGCACAATTGTATTGTAAAATAAGCATTTACATTTTATTTACATTTTTTAGAAGCTAGAAAAGACATGGTTCTGATAGTCTACCTAAAGAATCTCTTCTACAAAAATCTTTCCTGGCCACTCAATTCCATGCATTCCCCTTTTTATCCTTAATACTTTTTATCCCACCAAGCTATACAAGGATTTGTCTAAACAGGTATGCCCCTACCAGAACATAACCTCCTGCAAGGATCAGGTCTTACTTCCTGTTTCTCTCAGGACTGGGCTCTGACCATAGCCGGGCTTCAAGAAAAATTGTAACTCAAAGCAGGCCACTGCTTTAGGTGAAAACAGCTGACATTAAACACAGGCAACTCCTCCCTATAATTTTAACTCGTAATCCTAGATCACACACAATGGACTGGGGACCATCAACGGCTCGGTCACTGACTGCCTCTGCAATCTTATATAAATCAAAAATCCCCAAGGCCATAAATTTTTAGGATCAGGAACTTTGTACCATATTTTCCTGGACACCCAGCATTTGATAATCATTTACCACTTCGGCCACCAAGCACCTGTATGCAAAACCCTTACATGATGATGATAAAGGGATCAGCTTTAAATGAATGTTAAAATTATAGGCCATCATCTCCCGTCCCCTTTTCTTGTAAGGTCTACAAAGTCAGACCACAGAAAATGGTTCTTTCTTTCTTTTTTTTTTTTTTTCCATTTGAGAATGGTTATTTCAAACACAGCTAATAGGTATTCCTTTTGTGAGCTTTTAAAATACAAAACAGGAATAGAAATTCTGGTAGTCTTTATCAGTAATAATCAGGAACATTCCAGTCACACTCCTATTGCTCCTATAAACTTACCATCAGTAAGATGAAACAATTTTCCAAAAACAGGTCCAAAGGGGGTGGGGGAGAAATTGTGCTTAGAAGGAATACAAGGAAAAAAATAATGTGTTGGGTTAAATTATTTTGATCTGAAGCAGGGTTAAAGTTGCCTCTTGTAGAGACAAAAAGTAAATATACAACAAATAAACGAGCCCCACTCTCTAGTGCTGCCCAAGAGAATCGTCTGTGGTCATGGAAATGTTCTACATCTGCACTGTCAGGTCGCGCAGCCACAAGCCACACCGTCACTCTAGAGCACTTGAGAAGTGCCGACTGAGGAACTGCATTTTAGATTTTAATCTTAACTAATCTAAATTGAAGAAGCCAAATGGGGCTAGTGTCTCCCCTACTGAACTGCGCAGCTTCAGATGCTCCAAGTCAGTGGGTCTCAAACGGAGGCAGTCTCCCCAACCCCCAGGGAACTTCTTCATTCGCAGACTCTGGTTCTCACACTATGAGAAATGCTACTGCTAGAGACCAGGGATGCGGCTCAGCATTCTACAATGCACAGGCCAGCTTCTCCCAACACAGCATTATCCAGCCCAGCGCGCCAGCCCGGCTGAGTTTGAGTTTACTCAAGGCTGGAATTAAAGTAAATGCAAATAAATTGCAATACGCTTTGTCCAAATATAATAACCAGGAAGAACGAGCTTTTATAAGGAACAGAAAAAGGTCTGGGCTGTTGTACAAGTTTAAAGGAGCAGGTTTTTACTGAAAAGTGTATGCAGGTGTGCTAACTTACGATCTAAAGCATCAGAATAGTTATTTCCTGTGGCATTTTTTAAACTTGATTATTAACCTAAGTAAACACGGTGAGACTATGCGACAGGGCCTTGCCCCTTATGAGTTGGACACAGAGTACTGGGGGGCTGAGGCCCCTACACCTACTCTTCCAGTTTGAATGCCTTGCCCCTTCAATTGACCTATCCTGGTTTCTTGAGATCTCACTAATTTCAGATTCAACGGAGAGTCCTGGGAATGAAGAGCGGTCAGGACAAGAAAATGGCTCTGTCATGGCAGGTCTCGCATCTACGTATTATCTAAAGAAAAGGCAAGCGTACAGAATTATCTTTGGACCAAAGGAAATGTACTGACTGATTGTACTAAATGAGGATGGACTACTACATTCAGAGAGAGCTATTACTTGAAATTAGAGGATGGGAATCAAGTAACATTGTGGTTTCTGTAGCCAGTATGAATTATGCAACGATCAGTTTAAATGGGATCATTCAGAACTGCTGGAATAGTTTTATATTAGCAATGTACAATTTAGCAGAACAGCCTATTCCTCAGAGAAACAGGAATAACAGACACAATTCAAAGTTTTTACTTTGATTCAAACTATTTTTCAGAACATGAAACCCTCAACGTTCATATAGCAATTCTTTTTCTCTTCTGCCCACTTAGCACCAACCGAAATTGCTCATTAGATGTGAACAGGGAATATAAAAATAAGACAGTCTTAATCCTCAAACACTTGTATTCAGAATTTCCACACTGGCCTAAGGCAGAAACTTCCAGCCCACACATTCTGAATTCCTCAAAGATCACTGCCATTTTTGTGAATGCTCCAGCCGTAGGCACTCTCGAGTTTCAGCGCCTCTTCAGATCCTCATTTGGAGAGTTTACGATCTTTTATCATCAATTAATATTTATAGGGAGAAACCAGTATAATCGACTAATTAAACGCCAGAAAAGTAATATTTAAAGTGGGATTCCAACCCACTGTTTTGCAGATTTGCCTGTAAGAAACTATTCTTGGAGGAAAGGTCACGCCAGTTCTTTAGGTTTCTAACTGAAAAGACACAACGCCCATTCTGTCTTATGAAACTGGACAGGAAACAACATAGAAGAGGCAATTTTAGTATCATCTGATATTCAACTATTGGCGTAACATAGATGACCTGGACCAGGGGTTCTCAGCCTCAGCACGACTAACATTTTAAGCACATATTCTCTGGTATCGAGGCTGTCCTATGTTCAGCAGCATCCTTAGCCTCTAACCACTAGGTACCAGCAGCACCTCCCTCCTGCCCCCCCAGCTCTGACAACCAAAAGTCTCCAAACAAGCTGCCAAATGTCCCCTAGGGAATAAAACTGCAACCGTGGTTGAGAATCACTGACTTAGCCTGTAACTCGAAAGTACCACAAGGTAGGGGTGCCTGGGTGGCTTAGATGCTAAGCATCTGCCTTTGGCGTTGAGGAGAGCCTGCTTCTCTCTCTCCCTCTGCCTGTAGCTGCCCTGCCTGTGCTTGCTCAATCTCTCTCTGCCAAATAAATTAAAAAAAAAAAAAAGAAAAAAAAAGATACCACAAGGTAGACACTGTGTACTAATCAAAAGCCTGGAAAGACTTTATTCCTTGCCAACAAAACACGTAAGGTTAAAAACATAATCTTTTTTTTTTCTTTTTTTAAAATTTTAAAATAAATAAATAAAATTTATTTATTTGACAGATTACAAGTAGGCAAGAGAGGCAGGCAGGGAGAGAGAGGAGGAAGCTGGTTCTCTGAGGAGCAGAGAGCACGATGGGGGGCTCTATCCCAGGACCCTGGGATCATGACCTGAGCAGAAAGCAGAGGCTTTAACCCACTGAGCCACCCAGGCACCCCCAAAACATAATCTTTTTCTATTCTTGACTGCCTTCCACCCAATGTGTGAGAAACCTTCCACCCAATTTATAAGGTGTAAGCTATATACATCCGGCTGAACTGGCACAATTAACTCCCTTCAACTTTCCAGTGACAAGAGAACCAATCTACAGCAGATGCCACAGGGGGGGGGGGGGGGCGATACGACAAAGTGTGACATTTCTGCTAGTTCAAAACCAAAATAAGGCAGCACTGCTCCCGAATTCTGCACGCACAAAAGACCAGGGTCTGCATGAGCAGACTCACAAGCTCCAAGACGAAGAACTTAGAGGGAAGGCAGAACCAGGTTCTGAAGACAGGTATCCAAGCACTGGTTCTCATCTACGAGCCCTAAATCAGGGACAATTAGACGCCATCCCCCTTGCCAGAGCAGTGAGCCAGGTACATCCCGCGGCTGCTCCCCCAGGGCAAACCAGAGGAAAGCGAGGCTATCTGGGCACTTACGGATTCCCACCCCTCCCCACCACCGGAAAGAGGGAGTAGCAGTAACCCACCAAAACGCAACTCACCACCTACAGAAGACCCACCCCTACTTGACCTCGGCGCCAGGGGAGAAGTGGGCTCTTGGCAGGTGTTCGCAACTACAGCGTCAGAATCACGTGCGGGAACTTGTTAAACAGGCAGATCCCCGTCCCGCCCCCACTGAGGGTCCGACCCCACGGCCGAAAATCTGGCTGTTTACCAACGGCCCCAGGGGATCCCTAGTCATGCTGAAGTTGGAAACCCACTGCTTCAACACTGTTTCCCCCTGACTTGGAGACCACAGAAAACCTACAGGCTTGCAGTTGGCTCCGAAACCGCCGGAGCTTCTGTCCAGGCTCTTCTGGGGCCGCAAGTGGCTAGCTGTCACCCGAAAGGGGGAACCGAGCTCGGGCAGGCCCCAAGGTCGGCCCCGCGGCTCCCGCACCGGGCTCGGGGCAGAACCGGCCCGGCCTCTATCGGCCCACGGGGACCCGAGGGGCTCCCGGCCCCATGACGTGACCAGGCCTCAGGCGCGAGCGCCCAGCCGGACGCCCTCGCGGCCAGGCCTCCTCAGGCAGGGCCAGTTAGCCCCCGGGCCCCTCCCCGGTCACAATGGCAGCTCGCGACCGGGAAACAGTCGCCCGGGAGCCAGGAGACCCCGGCCCGCAACGCCGCCATCTCCCCCTTCCCCCCAGCCCGAGTACGGACCTTCTCCAGGGACGCGTCCATGGCTGAGGCGGCCGGCGGAGCCCGATGGAGGCTCCGCGGTCCGAAGGCTACTTCCGCCTCCCGCGGCCCGCCGCGGTATCCACGCTGGCAGCGCTGACGTCCCCCGCGGCCGCGGCCGGCGGGGCGGAGACGAGGAGGAGCTGCCTGGCGTCGCCGCCGGGTGGGAAATCTGCGGGGCTCGGGTAGGCGGGGCGGGCCCCTCGGGGTGGGCGGGGCCCCTCGGGGGGTGGGCGGGGCCCTCTGGGCTTCCGTACCTGGCCGTCACGCCGGCCAGCCCTAACGTTCCCAGGTGAGGGGGGGAGGCACTGTGGAGTCGCTCCCAACACTCAGAAGCCCATCGCAGGCTTCGGGGTACACATATCATAACCGCCAGTGATCACTCCTGCGCTGAGAGTCTGGAAATGCTAGTGACGCACCTGTACTTCCGGGCCTAGGCTTCCAAGCTGTGCCCACTGTCAACATCCCTCAGGAATGGAACAGGCCATGCACCACGGAAGGGCGGGGCTGGCGAGTGCCTCCGCGCCTGCGCAGGATCGGCCGCTGACGAGGTGCCCCAGGAGTTTGCGGGCCTTCAGGTGACGGGTTCTCCAGTGACGGGTGCTCAAAGAAGGTGCTGGTGCGATCTGGGGTATTTGTCTCAGATCCTCCCGCAGGATCCAAGACGGGAAAGACTTTGAGACAGCTGGTCCAGCTTCCTCTATTATGTGGAGCCGTAATTATGACTTCTCAGGTGGTAATAATAATACAAATAATAATAGTCCGCTGCTCCTGTTCCACTTTATAGTGCAACGACCCTGTGATGGAGAGGTCGTTGCCCATTTCCCAGGGCCAGTCTAGGGGGGCATCCAGATCCAAGCGCCCTCACTGCGGCGCCTGTCCAGGACGCCTCCTGCCTCCATAATCGCTTCCCTTCTTGCCGTACAAGCATGTGCTTCTCACGGAGGCGAGAGGGCAGGCATTTGCTTATTCCTTTAATGAGGAAGACTGCGATAGACTTGTCTACCACGTTTGCAGCCAGTAGAGCCCTTCACCAAAGACCGATGACGTTACAACCTCAAAACCACCCCCTTTCTCGCCTCTTCTGTGCGCGTCTCTTCTGAAATCTGCGTAAATGACTGGGTCGCATTTTCAGTGTAGTAATGACATGTTTTGTGCTATCTAACTCGTGTTTGGTAAATTGCCCAGTTATGTTAATAAAACTGTTTTCTACCGAAAGAAGCCTCGTGTGCCGGTTCAGAGCGTTCAGAGCAAAACAAGTCACTTTTCCCAATTTGTTATGAAAAGGTTTAGGGACCCTTGGTTGGCTCTGCCGGTTAAGCCTCTGCCTTCTGCTCGGGTCGTGATCCCAGGGTCCTGGGACGGAGCCCCGCATCTGGCTCCTCGCTCAGCAGGGAGCCTGCTTCTCTTTCTGGCTGTCGCTCCCCCAACTTCTGCTCGCTCGCTCACTCGCTCTCTGACAAATCTTTTTTTTTTTTTTAAAGGAAAGAAAACGTTCAAACATTTAGAAAAAAAATGGAAAGAACTGTACAGGGAACAGCCACGTGCCCACCTTCTAGATTCTACAATGAACATTTCCCTATATTTGCTTGATTTCATAAGCATCTAATCTATTCATCAATATGTCTTCTGTTTTGATACACTTCAAAGTTGCAGACATCAATGTATTTCACCCCTGAACATCTCATCATGGATATCGTTAAAATTTCATAATTTCTAAAGCCACCTCCAAGTATCTTCGCATTACATTGCAAAGTAGATTGTACAAAACAAACTAGAGAGATGAAACTAACGTTTTCTATTCTAAAAGTAAACTTTAAAACATGAAAATTATTCCCCCCATGAAAAATGGGAATAACTGGTTTAATATTTATCCAAATAGTACTGCCTTCGGCAGCACATACAGTAGTATTTACCCAAATATATTTGTCGGCTGCCACCTTGGACAGTTTCAAAGTTTTAAGTGTGATATTTAAAAGCATGAAGAGGGACGCCTGGGTGGCTCAGTTGGTTAAGTGGCTGCCTTCGGCTCAGGTCATGATCCCAGCGTCCTGGGATCGAGTCCCACATCGGGCTCCTTGCTCGGCAGGGAGCCTGCTTCTCTCTCTGCCTCTCCCTACTACTCTGTCTGCCTGAGCTCGCTCGCTCTCCCTCTCTCTCTCTAATAAGTGAATAAATAAAATCTTTAAAAAAAAAATAAAAGCATGAAGAGGGATGCCTGGGTGGCTCAGTGGGTTAAGCCGCTGCCTTCAGCTCGGGTCATGATCCCAGGGTCCTGGGATCGAGTCCTACATTGGGCTCTCTGCTCGGCAGGGAGTCTGCTTCTCCCCTCCCCGTTCTGTCTGCCTCTCTGCCTACTTGTGTGATCTCTGTCTGTCAAATAAATAAATAAAACCTTTAAAAAAAATAAAGGCATGAAGAGTGTTCACTTTTATTTCTTCTAGAAATAAAATAGAAATTCTATATAAAATAGAATTTCTATTTTATTAAGTATTATTAAAATAGAAATATTATAAAATACTATAAATATATAATATATAATTATAAATTATAAATACATGTTATATATAACATTATAAATATATAATAAAATATTGTAAATAAAATATTAAAATAGAAATTCTATTTTATATAGAATTTCTATTTATATAGAAATTCTATTTCTTCTAGAAACAAAATTAAGTAACAAAAATCAGGAGGTGGGGAGGACAGGAGAACTGGTGCAAATGGCAATAAATTTCCCATTTTATAGAGTAAGGAAACAGTAGATTCTTTCTAAATTAAGTAACAGATACAAACATTTTTTATTTACAAAATAGAAGGCGAAATCTTCTATGGAATGGGAGTAGGGGTTTAGAGAAGAGGGAAAAGAAATTGGCAATATCCCATTTTATATTCTTCTGCACTATCTGAATTTTTACCATTGGCATTTCTCTTATGAATTAAAAAGTAAATTACCTGTAAAAAATAGACTTCAATCATTTTTTAAACCTTACCTGGAAATTTTGGACAGAAGTCTGCAATTCCTAAAGGCAACTTGAGGTGGCAATGCTGAGACTTTGCTTCCTTAGCTTGGTCAAGTTCATGAACACAGTTAAAAAACAAAACAAAAACAACAAAAATAAAAACAGATTTTATTGTTAAAATATAGGAAACAGCTTAAAAGAAATGAATTGTCCTTGACTAACACCCTATAATCACCATCCCCTCCCTGAGAGGAAACTTCTCAGACACCCCGTAAGTCCTCTGGGAGCCCCTGCCCAAAACAAATCCGGGTCCCCCCACCCCAAGAAAAAATAACCACTTTCTGGCCTTTACAGCAATCATGTCCTTACAACTCCTTTGCAGTTTTATCACCCAAATGTGCATCCATAAATACTATAAAAATATATCCATTAAAATATATACATAGTTTCTAGGGTCGCCTGGGTGGCTCAGTGGGTTAAAGCCGCTGCCTTCGGCTCAGGTCATGATCCCAGGGTCCTGGGATGGAGTCCCGCGTCACGTCGGGCTCTCTGCTCATCAGGGAGCCTGCATCCCTCTCTCTCTCTGCCTGCCTCTCTGCCCACTTGTGATCTCTGTCAAATAAATAAATTTTAAAAAAATAAAATATATACATAGTTTCTTAACATAGTCTCTCTTTATATATTGTCATATACATATATGACATATATACATATATGACATATATAGTCACTTTTGACTTATATATGTTATATATATGACCTATATATACATATATGACACACATATATACATATATATATATAGTCACTTTTGATCTATCGGTTTTCCCATATCTTTTTTCTTCCCTTTACATTTCATTTGTTGAAGACATCAGGGTTACTATTCTAGAATTTTCCTTAGCCTGGATTTTCCTCTACTCTCTGTATTTCCTTCAAATTGGTAGTTGGATCTAAGGCATAATCAGGTTCAGGTTTGAAGTTCTGGGGACCTTTTCAGAGACAGCTGTTGTTCTCTTCATCAAGAGATGAATTTTGGGGACCAAACCTCTTCATCAAGAGGTTTGCAGGGCGCCTGGGTGGCTTAGTTGTTTAAGCAATGGCCTTTGGCTCAGGTCATGATCCTGGAGTCCCAGGATTGAGTTCCACATTGGGCTCTCCGAGGAGTCTGCTTCTCCCTTTGACCCTCCCACCTCTCAAACTCGCACACTCTCTTTAAAAAATAATAATAATAAAATAAAAATGAGGCATGCGGTACCTGGTTTTCTCTTTTTGTGTTGTTAGCAGGCACTAACATTCTTTACTTTACATTAATTCTGACCTAAATGAGAAAAGCTGTGAATTTTCTCATGCCACCCACATTTTTATATCCAAGGAAGTTTGCCAAGATATGATTCTTATCACCCTTTCGTGGTTGTTTGACATAACTTTAGACTTGTAGGAAAGTTGCAAGAGGAGTACAAAGAATTCTCTTAAAACTCTTCACCCAAATTCCCCAAATGTTAACATGTCACTGCATTTGTTTTAACGTTCTCTTTAAATGAATACATGAATATGAATACACACACGTTTTCCCCCTGATTCATTTCCTAGTCAGTTGCAGATAATGTCCTTTCATATCTAAATAACTTAATGATATTACTTTATTCGTATTTGGGCAATTTTCCCAGTAAAGTCCTTAAAAGTCTGAAATAGGGGCGCCTGGGTGGCTCAGTTGGTTAAGCGTCTGCCTTCCGCTCAGGTGATGATCTCGGGGTCCTGGGATCAGTCCCACATCAGGTTCCTCGCTCAGTGGGGAGCCTGCTCCTCTGCCTGCCTCTCCCCTGTTTGTGCTCTCTCTGTTAAATAAATAAATACAATCTTTTTTAAAAATGTAAAAACATAAAGCATTAGGAAAAAGTCTGGAAGAGTGTGCCCTTGATTAGTTCTTTCGTCTTCGTGTATCTCACAACAGGCAGGAGTATAGGAAAAATACTTCATAGAATGTCCATCAGTGGGGGTTTCCAACTATTTTGAAGAAGATCCTAATGTTGATATTTAGAATGCTTTGTGATTTTCCTCCATAAACACCTTGTATGGACCAGAGCCCCATCTGATAGAAAAGTAGATGAATTTCTTATTATTCACAAATCTCAGATAATAAATAACCATGTTTTCCTCCCAAGAAGCCTTCAAAAGATTATAAAAGCATTCTTTCAACTGTAAACTTATAAAGCAAAGGTATAAACAGTGGGTTACACAGGGACCAGCTTTTCCCTGGTTCATAGAAGAACACACACTATAAGCTCAGATCCTTGACCCAAATCAATCTGGGCTCTTCAAACCAAAAAGCTACTCTGGCCAGTTGCTTAACATCATGCTGTTTTTGTTTCCTCATCTGAAAATTCAGGTTATACTCCTCTTTTAGTGCTCTTCAAGCATCCTTGTGGCTCTTACATCAAAAAAAACAAGCAAACATCCACAACCTCTTTCAGTTACGTTTATGGTCTCAATTTTCCTCACACACATACCACCAACTCATTTCAATCTGTCTTCATTCCCCCTAAACCTCGCTAAAGTCAACCCCATCCATTATACACAATGTGTCCGCCGCCTTAGATCCAGATAATGGCCTCCTTTCGGAAACCGAGACTCCCTTTGCCTTCCAAGATCAAATCTCTCGGTTGTGCTCCTTGTCTGCCTGCCTCTTCTGCATCCTACTTCCTCTCTTTAACATTTCATCGCTGTATTTCCTCTTTTCTCCCTCTGCCTTGTGTCCTCCCCTCTTTCCCTCAACATCTACACCGGTATTATTGTTTTCAAACTGAGAGTCAACTCGTTGATGAGTTGTGAAATCAATTTAGTGGGTCGTGACTAGCAATTTTTGAAAAACCGAATTGGAATAGAAAACATCACGGCGCATTATAAGGAGGAGGGATAATTAGGAAACGATCCAAATGTCCATCAGCAGGCAAAAAGGAAAATACTTGTTGCCTACCTGTGCAACTCCAGCCATAAAAAGGAACGAACCACTGACACGTGGAACACCATAAAAGCCAGCATTTTCCGTAAAGGTCCTGGTGGCACATGGTAACTATTTCAGGCTTTGGGGACCATTCAGCTTGTCACAGCTTTGCAGAGCATAAAGGTACTCATAGACAACATGGGAACAAATGGGCCAACGGTATGTGTCAATAAAACTTTATTTATGGACATGAATTTGAATTCCATACAATTTTCACATCATGAAATATTCTTCTTCTGTCCCCCCCAACCCAGACATTTTAAAAATATAAAGCCATTCTTAGTGCTTGTACTTTTTTTTATATATATATATACTCCTCGGAATTTTATAAAAATAGTCGGTGGGCCAGATTTGACCTATAGGCCATAGTTTGCAGACTCCTTCCCTAGATGATCCTCAGAAACATTATGCTGGCTGAAAGGAGCCAAATACAAATGAACACACACACTGTGTAATTCCAGTTACATGACATGCTAGGCAGTGCAGACTCGCCTGTAATGACAGAAGGCCTAGGGCCAGGGTTGGAGGGGAATTAACTGCACGTGGGTCATAGGGAATTTTTGGAGGTGATAGAAATTTTATTTATTTATTTTCTTAGATTTTATTTATTTATTTGATACAGAGGGACACAGTGAGAGAGGGAACACAAGCAGAGGAGAGGGAGAAGTGGGAACACGAGTGGGAGAGGGAGAAGAAGGCTTCCTGCTGAGCAGGGAGCCCAATTCGGGGCTCAATCCCAGGACTCTGGGATCATGACCTGAGCCAAAGACAGATGCTTAATCAACTAAACCACCGTGGCGCCCCTCCTTTTTGTGCTTCTAATACAGCAAGCTCTTTCCTGAGAAGTGATTCTCTTTTTTTTTTTTTTTTAAAGATTTTATTTATTTATTTGATAGACAGAGATCACAAGTAGGCAAAGAGGCAGAGAGAGAGAGGAGGAAGCAGGCTTCCTGCTGAGCAGAGAGCCCAATGCGGGGCTCGATCCCAGGACCCTGGGATCATGACCCAAGCCGAAGGCAGCAGCTTTAACCCACTGAGCCACCCAGGCGCCCCGAAGTGATTCTCTTTAACCGGATGGTTCTTTCCTTCCTTCCCCTTGTTAAACTTCTAACCTCTTCGGTAGAAGTTTAAGTATCATTTTCTCAGGGAAATGTCTTAAGTGTTCATATAGGCAGTTGTACTCCTTCTGTGTACTTAGCACAATTGTAATTATCTGCTTAATGTCTGTCTCCCCTGATAGACTGACTGTAAATGCTATTTCTGCAGAGACAGAGTCTGTCTGTAATATTATTTTGTCCCCAATAACTAGCAGGTAGACTCTAGAAATGGTTGTAGAATGGATGGATGGATGGATAATGAGTCTACACACTAGCACTATGGACAAATTTTATTTCCAGACATTTCCAGTGTTTCCAATCTGGTTTCCGGGCCAAGCAAGCAATTTTACATCCCAAGTCTCCTCTGTAGCCCAGTGTCTAGAAATCGTGAGAGTTCAACGAATGTATGAATTTGTTTACTGAATTAATGAATGAATGAATTTATTGAATGCATTAATTCAACAAATACATTCTCAGAGTCCACTGTATGCCAGGCAGTGTTCTAAGAATCAGGAATACAATAGTTAAAACAGTCTCAGCATTTGTGTTTCTTACATTCCATTGGAATGGAGAGATAACAAACAGCTCTGTAATATTAACTAATTGAAGGGCGCCTGGGTGGCTCAGTGGGTTAAGCCTCTGCCTTCAGCTCAGGTCATGATCCCAGGGTCCTGGGATGGAGCTCCACATCCGATCCCTGCTCACCTGGAAGCCTGCTTCTCCCTCTCTTACTCCCCCGCTCTTGTGGTGTCTCTGTCAAGTTAAGAAATAAAATCTTGGGGTGCCTGGGGGGCTCAGTGGGTTAAAGCCTCTGCCTTCGGCTCGGGTCAGGATCTCAGGGTCCTGGGATCAAGCCCCGCATAGGGCTCTCTGCTCCGTGGAGAGCCTGCTTCCTACTCTCTCTCTGCCTGCCTCTCTGCCTACTTGTGATCTCTGTCAAATAAATGAATAAAATCTTAAAAAAAAAAAGAAATAAAATCTTTACAAAAATATATTAAGTAATTGTAGGTGCTATCAGGAAAACAGAGCAGGATAAGAGAATAGAGAGTAAATTATGAATGAATCCATCCCTCGGGCTAGAAATTCTGTTCCAAAACATTGAGAATATTTGTTCACTGATAATTAGCTGGAAATAAAAGAAAATTAACCAAATCAGCCACTACCATGGGCAGTTTATCATGACTTTTCAAGACCTGGAGAAAGGCATTCCCATTGATTTTTCTATTACTCGAAGGACCTTTCTTTGATGTTTGAGAAGTTCTTGCCATTCACAGACCTATTATCTTCCAAATATCATGGGAGCAGGGTTGGGCATGAGGGCTTGGAAAATCTGAAGCAGGTGTGTTAATATTGATGCAGCCATACAGCAAAAAAAAATTTTAACTGACATTTTAAGCTCCATTTCTACTTATGTTTAAGACTCTTTCTTCCCTAAAGTAAAGCTTTAGATGATACTGAATATTTTAGTTGACATGGTAAAAAGGTAAAATAGTGTAAAAAAGATAAATTCTACCTTTCTTTTGTTTCAGATTTATTTATGTTTTATGAAGTAATTCAGCCTTCTCTGAAACTTTGTGTCCCAAAGGATAATGAACAAAAATGTTAATGTATAGTAAATAAAGGGAAAATGTGCAAATGGTAAAAAAAAAAAACCACATAGAAAATCAACATTACTACTGATCAAAAATGCAAAAATCAAGTGAGATAGCATTTTAGCTTATCAAAATAACAAAGTTTTTTTTTTGTTTTTAATAATAATATCTACTGTTGGGGCACCTGGGTGGCTCAGTGGGTTAAAGCCTCTGCCTTCGGCTCAGGTCATGATCCCAGGGTCCTGGGATCGAGTCCCTCATCGGGCTCCCTGCTTGGCAGGGAGCCTGTTTCCCCTCTCCCACTCCCCCTGCTTGTATTTCCCCTCTCACTGTGTCTCTCTCTATCAAATAAATAAAATCTTTAAAAAATAATAATATCAACTGTTATGGGTGCCTGGGTGGTTCAGTCAGTGAAGCCTCTGCCTTCGGCTCAGGTCAGGATCTCAGGGTCCTACAATTTAACCCCACGTTGAGGGCTTCTGTCTCTGCCCCTCCCCCTACTTGTTCGTGCTCTCTCCCTCTGGCTCTCTCTTGCTTTCTCTCAAGTAAATATATAAAATCTTAAAAAAAAAAAACCCACTGTTAGAGTAGAAGAAAATAAATACACTTATTCATTACTGATAGAATTTCAAATTGCTACTAAACCTTTTATAGGTCTCAATGATACTGAACAGAATGCAATTCAGGAGTTTATTATCTTCTGGCTCCAAATGCATTATTTTTGCCTGCTCTGTAACAATGGATCTGGGCCCTGCAGATAATTGCCCCTTGTCAGCTGGTGCAATGCTACGTTTTGTCGGTAGAGGGCGCCAGGGAGCCACTGCAGGAAGAAAGGGTTTTGATTCCCAGTTCTTCCCTGGTAATACCTTAAGGGCCCAGGAATGTGAATGTGAATGTGAAGAAAACTACTGTGTGTCTCCTTTACTCTCAATTCTCTATTACAACACCAGATGTGTGGGTTTTCCACTCACCAAGCCATTTTCTGTGTCCTACCATTTAACCCAGTTCTGACACTGTCTACCCAGACATCATGTGAGATCCCACAGGGTTCAGTCCCCCAGCCTGTCCTCCCCCTTCAGATGCCCAATGCAAGTCCAGGTTGTCACCTGTGACTCTAGCCCTTCGGCTATAAATCAGAGGTTCCAAGACACCCCCTACTAGGGCTCAATTAATTTGCTAGAGGGGCTCACAGAACTCAGGAATAACAGCTTACTTGCTGGTTCACAACCTTGTTAGGAAAGGATGTAAGGCAAGACGGAAGAGATGAATAGGGCAAGGTATGGAGAAAGGATGTGGGATTTCCCTGCTCTCTGAGTCCTCCACTCTCTCCAAATCTCCACATGTTCACCACCCCAGAAGCTTTCTCAACCCATTCTTTCCCGCTTTTTATGGAGGCTTCAATACACAGGCATGATTGATTAAATCATTGGTCATTGGCAATCGACCTCAGACTCCAGCCATATTCCCTTCACTGGAGGTAGGGGGCTGGAAGCAGAGCTGTAAATTTCTCTCTAATCCCATGGTCAGTTTCCCTGGCAACCAAATCCCCACAACCCCTCTCACTCCCCCACCCGCCCCTGCCCCGGAGGCTTTCCAAAAGTGGCTTCATTCAAAGAAACTCCCGTTGAAAGGGGCTTGTTATGAAGAGTAAGACACCCCTTTCGACTTCAAGGCCTGGGGCTATTTCAGGAACTGAGTACAAAAGACCAAGTACTGTAACAAAAAAATGCTCTCTTATCGCTCAGGAAATTCCAAAAGTTTTAGGAGCTCTCAGCCAGAACCGGAATGAGGACCAAATATATATTTCTTATTATAAATCACAAGATCCCATGTTGGCACCCCTGGCCCCCAGTGGTTTTGCAGCAGAGTACATTCCTTGAGACCCTGCCCCATAAAAGCTTACCCTGGAGGGCAGATTTCCAGCAAGTGCCACCGGCCAGCAGGGCACGATAGCCACTGACATTCAGTGAGTCAGGGCTGTGCCCTCCCAGCAAGGTCAGGATATCAGCCCTGGGAGGGCAGAAGGGTCTTCCTTGTGCATTTTATTTCAGTCCTGGCGGTAACGCTATCCCCTGCTCCTTCTAAACTCTAGACTTCTCTTATTATCCAAACCCTCGTTATTCCAATCCCCCATGAACAATTCTGCATAGAGTCAATCCTCATTATCTGTGGATTCCATATTTGCAAACTCAACTACTTGCAAAAGTTTATTTGGAAGCCCAAAACTTATCCTCCTGATACCCCTGATGTTATTCAAAGTCATGGTTCAACATTCGCTAATTTAAGTGTTCATAGGAACTTTATAGAATATAACTACTTTGAAAAATAAGAATTGACTGCATTATACTTTCTCCTTTTAAAAAAATATTTTATTTAAAACAATTTTTAAAGATTATTTATTTATTCGACAGAGAGAGAGAGATCACAAGTAGGCAGAGAGGCAGGCTGAGAGAGAGGGGGAAGCAGGCTCCCACTGTGAGGGAGCCCAAGGTGGGGCTCGATCCCAGGACCCTGAGATCAGACCCTAGCTGAAGGCAGAATCTTAACCCATTGAGCAAGTCAGGTTGTCACGCCCCTAAAAATTTTTTTATAGAATTTATTTATTTATTTGCCAGAGAGAGAGCATGAGAGAGTACAAGCAGGGGGAGCAGCAGAGAGAGAGGAAGAAGCAGACTCCCTGATGCAGGGCTCCATCCCAGGACCCCAAGATCATGATCTGAGCCAAAGGCAGATAATTAATCAACTGAGCCACCCAGGCGCCCCTGCTTTCCCTGTTCTAATTAAGATGTGACTTCTCTCTCTGATCAGATCAGACAGATAGAGTACTAAACTCCTTCCCAGATCAGTATCCTACTAATTAGTTATTTCTTCCACATATTAGTAGAGTTATACATTTCCTATAGTAACTGGAGTTTCAGAGGTTCAAAAAAAAGCATAATTGGAGAAGAAAAGCCTACATAATTAATTCACCTTTTATGTGGAAATTCTTAATTCATTTGTATTTTGAATAGGCAGTACCTTTTAAATTACCTCTAATATTGGGTTTTTCATGATTTCAGATTTTTAAATTTCCTCTCTTTTTAATGCATTTAGGAGGACTTACTTGCAAAGCTATTTCTTTTTTTCCTAAAACTTAACAATGGAAAATTAATGAAATAAATGTAATTGCTCTATTATCCCACACCAACTGTGGGCAGAATAGTTACTTAAAATAAAGCCGGTGAAAACAGAGTTTCTGAGCCAGAGAAAGGCTCTACTTCAAATATTTCTTCCAAATGGCACCATTTCAAAATACCAAGCTGCAGGTTGGAATCTCAAGTCCACCATCCCTGCAGAGAAATCCATGCCATATTTTAGTATTCTATTGGGGACAGGGTAGAAGGATGAGGAAGTGTTCCAGACTTGCTAAAGGAGAGCAAAGAACAGATACAGCTTTAACCTCAGTGTTTTTTTTGTTTTGTTTCTTAAAGATTTTATTTATTAATTTGACAGGCAGAGATCAGAAGTAGGCAGAGAGGCAGGCAGAGAGAAGGCGGGGAGTAGCAGGCCCCCTGCTGAGCAGAGAGCCCGATGTGGGGCTCGAGCTCAGGACCCTGGGATCATGACCTGAGCTGAAGGCAGAGGCTTTAACCCACTGAGCCACCCAGGCGCCCCAAGCCTCAGTGTTTTGTTCCAGCTCTGGCCAACATCAAAATGTTCTAAAACCCGTCGTATTGATCCAAGCACCTTTCCCATAATTTGTGTCAATGTCAAGGGTGTGAAAGTTGCCTGGGTCCTAGAGACAGAAATTTTAAGCATGGCTTTTTCACATTAGAGCTGAGATGTAATGATTTCATGACAGAATGCTTACTGTTGTTCTTGCTAAAAGGAGAAACTGAGGGGCACCTGGGTGGCTCAGTGGGTTAAGGCGTCTGACTTCGGCTCAGGTCAAGATCTCAGGGTCCTGGGGGATAGAGCCCTGCATCGGGCTCTCTGCTCAGCGGGGAGACTGCTTCCCCTCTCTCTTTGCCTGCCTCTCTGCCTACTTGTCATCTCTGTCGAATAAATAAATAAAATCCTTTTAAAAAAAGAAGGAGAAACTGAGGTTCTGGTGGGAAGCAGGCTTATAGCTTCTTCCATCTAATGTCCCTTCCGACCTTCTCCAGCTGGAGCACCTGTCCTTTATCTCCGAATGCACGTTCAGAGAGGGAGTAAAGAATGCCTCACTCTTACCTCCATCATTTCAATCCCATTGCCCATCTAAATAAAAATAACTTTTTAAAAAAGATTTTATGTATTTATTTGAGAGAGAGAGAGAGAGCACAAGGAAGGGGAGGGCTGAGAGGAGAAGCAGACTCCCCACTGAGCAGAGAGCCCAACACAGAACTCGATCCCAGGACGCAGGATCATGACCTGAGCTGAAGGCAGACGCTTAACCGACTGAGCCACCCAGGTGCCCCTCTTTTCTTTTTTTTACTTTTGAGGGGTAGCCTTAACTGATTGCTTCCTCTGCTCTTTGGAAAACAGACCTGCAAGCAGTCTTTTAAGCATAGAAGCCTTCCGTTTGTTAATAGAAACTTCAGAGAAATCTTGAAGAGGAGACAGAAGATTTTAGACACTGTGGCCCACAGGGTGGTTCTGATGAAGTCCCAATTCATTTAAATAATAGGAAATAATCACTGTTACAATAAGCTTCATTGTAGGGGCGCCTGCATGGCTCAGTCATTAATCATCTGCCTTTGGCTCAGGTCATGATCCCTTCGTCCTGGAATCGAGCCCCACATCAAGCTCCCTGCTCCATGGGACGCCTGCTTCTCCCTCTCCTGCTTCCGCTGTTTGTCTCTCTCTCTGTCAAATAAATAAATAAAATCTTTTTTAAAAAGTTTACAATAAGATTCATTATAATCATCCTAATGTATTTTTAATGTGATTCTTAGCTGTTCACTGAAACTCAGTTCCCACATCAGAGCTTACTCCCTGCTGAAAGTCTTCCTCGCAAAATTCCTCTTTTACATTTTCACACGGTGCTGTGTTCTCCAGCTATCGCCCACTGTTCAGGGATATTAATGTCACATGGAATGTGTTGCCTCATTATTGCCGGAGGGCTCCGAATCACAGTTGGCCCAGATGATGAAGCACCGATGTAATGAATTAATTTATCTTTAGAGCATCTCCTCCTGCTTGAAGGCTATGCAAGTCCTTCAGCATTTGCTTGAGTAATAAGTTGTCCTTAATAATCGGATTTTCTATTGTTTTTAAGAAGAGACAAGTATATCGCAACCCATGTAAAACCATCTCAGCCTTCTTAGTATTTATTTCTCTTTCTTTCAACTCCCATTAAGCAAATACATTGAGCTGCTTGATAAAGACGACCATAGATTTTGGAGGATCTATGTCCCTGCAGATCGTTGGCATTTCCCCTCCCTCCCTGGGTTTCTAGAAATGAATGGATTAATGCGTTGGATGCCTTGTAGGTAACAGACCCAGGTGTGGGTTCTCAGGGATTGTCAACACAACCCTTTGGGGGGGCCAGATTTAGCAAAGTAAGCTTAAAAAACAGAGAGTGCTCCGTCCACTTTGAATTTCAGATGAGCAGTGAAAATTTTTTAATATAAGCCTAGCCCAAATATTGCATGGAGTATACTTATACCAAAAAATTTATGCATTGTTCATCTGATATTTTAAAGCTAACTGGGCCTCCTGTATTTCACCTGACCACCTCCCTAATCAATCGCTCCTCACCCCACTTTCCTGCTTCTGGTCTCCAACTTTGCTCTAGTATTCTAACAAATTTGGTCAAGAGAATGGTGTAGGAACCATCAGGGAAATTTTCTTTTCTTTCTTTCTTTTTTTTTTTTTTATAATGAAGTCCACAATTGCTGCTTCTAGGCAGCAAAGTCAGGTGTTTTTTTTTTTTCTAGATTTTATTTATTTATTGACAGACCGAGATCACAAGTAGGCAGAGAGGCAGGCAGAGAGAAAGAGAGGAAGGCTCCCTGCCAAGCAGAGAGCCTGATGCAGGGCTGGATCCCAGGACCCTGGGATCATGACCTGAGCCGAAGGCAGAGGCTTTTCAACCCACTGAGCCACCCAGGTGCCCCAGGTTTCCTTTTTTTTTTTTTTTAATTAACATATAATGTATTGTTTCAGGGGCACAGGTCTGTGAATCATCAGTCTTACACAATTCACAGCACTCACCATAGCACATACCCTCCCCAATGTCCATCACCCAGCCACCCTATCCTTCCCCCGCTGCCCCCGGCCCCCCCAGCAACCCTCGGTCGGTTTCCTGAGATTAAGAGTCTCTTGTGGGGGACGCCTGGGTGGCTCAGTTGGTTGAGCGGCTTCGGCTCAGGTCATGATCCCAGCGTCCTGGGATCGGGTCCCGCATCGGGCTCCTTGCTGGGCAGGGAGCCTGCTTCTCCCTCTGCCTGCCTCTCTGTCTGCCTCTGCTCGTTCGCTCTCTCTCCCTCTCTCTCTGACATAAAAATAAATAAAATCTTAAAAAAAAAAAAAAGACTCTCTTGTGGTTTGTCTCCCTCCCCATCCCATCTTGTTTCATTTTTTCCCTCCCTCTTCCCAAACCCCTGCCCTGCCTCTCAATTTCCTCAAACCAGAGAGATCATATGATAATTCTTTCTCTAAGCAATCATATTTTTAAAAAGGCATTGCGAATACAAACTCTTGCTACAAGCGCATAGTTTACATGTGCTTGGCATATCATAGCGCTCGAGAATATTGATCTATTGGCTGGCTGAATGAAAACGTGCTGGACCAACAGATAGTCCTAATCGATACACATTGAGAAAATGGTCAATTTCATTTCAGCTAACACAATCAATGGCTGTCAGAAGCGATCAGAAGGGTTACAGAGAAGGAAGATGTGATAAAGGGGGGCACAGTAGGCTGAATAATGGCCCTCCAAAGATGTCCATGCCCGAATCCCCAGAACCTGTGAATACCTTATTTTACACAGCAAAAGGGACTTTGTAGATGACCCTTGAGGTAAGGATCTTGAGATACAGAGATTATCCTGGATAATCCATATGGGCTGAATGTAATCACAAGGGTCCTTCTAAGAGGGAGACAGGCAGGTCAGAGTCAGAAATGATTGTGCGACAGCAGAATGGGGGTGGGAGGGCGGCCTGGCTGCTGACTTTGAGCAAATAGAAAGGGTCAAAGAACACAGAACTTGGTGGATTCCTTGGTGGAATGAGTGTACTAGTCAACCAGCGCTGTCAGAACAAAATACCACAGACCAGGTGGGTTAAAAAAATTATGGGACGCCTGGGTGGCTCAGTTGGTTAAGCAGCTGCCTTCGGCTCAGGTCATGATTCCAGCGTCCTGGGATCGAGTCCCACATCGGGCTCCTTGCTTGGCAGGGAGCCTGCTTCTCCCTCTGCCTCTGCCTGCCACTTTGTCTGCCTGTGTTCGCTCTCTCTCTCTCTCTAACAAATAAATAAATAAAATCTTTTAAAAAAAATAAAATTATTTTTCTCACATTTCAGGAGGTTTGAAGTCCAAAGTCAAGGTGTCAGCTGGGCTGGTTCTCCAGAGGCCTCTCTCCTTGGCTGGCAGGTGGATTCCTTCTCTCACAGGGTTCCCACATTGTCTTTCCTCTGTGCGTGCACTGCCCTGGTGTGACTCCGTGTACAAATTTCTTCTTCTTATTAGGACATCAGTCAGGTCGGACTAGGGCCTCATCCTGAGGGCCTCATTTTTCACTCAATTACCTCTTTTAAAGGCTCTATCTCCAAAACAATCACATTCTGAGATACTGGGGGTTAGGGCTCCAACATACCCCCAATTCAGCCCACAACAGTAAGGTGGACAAGGGGAGGAAGTATTCAAAACAATGAATCAGTCCCCCAGAGTGATAGATACATAACAATTCAATGCAATGCAGAGAGATCCGGGATTGGATACCTGGAGAAAGCACTTCAGTGGGACAACTGGCAATAACTTGAATGAGGTCTGTAGTTTCGGTAACAGTATTATATCAGCGATTATTTTCTGGTTTTGATCATGGTACTACGGTTATGCAAGATGTCAGTATTTAGGGAAGCTTGGGTGATGCCTATATGGGCACTCTGTACTATTTTTGCGACTTTTTTTCTAAGTCTGGAATAATTTCGAAATGCAAAGTTAAAATTAAAACAAATTCAAATGAGGGGCGCCTGATGCTTTCCCTCTCCATCTGCCCCTTCCCTCCGCTCACGCGTGCTTTCTTTCCAACAAAATAAATCTTTAAAAAGATTAAAATGAAATAAAATAGGGTAAATGAATAGAAGGGAGAGAGAGATGAGAATAGGTTTGGAGGCATCAGGGAAGGAAGGAAAAGCAAGGAGGACTGAGTTCCTTGGGGTCAGAGATGGTACCCTGAGGCTGAGGTCCCCATTGGACACCCCCCTCACCCCCCGCTTTTGGAACACTGCCTGGGAGCTCAGCATGCTTTGCGAGGCAATATTCAGTGAGTCACGCACTGAAGAGAAGGCATTAGGTCCCTCCAGCCTCACTTCCCATTCACGAAAAGCTTCACATTTCACGTTCCGGATCTGTCTCCTAAGTGACAGGACACCGTACTGCGTGCGTTGGAAGGGTGAATTCCTTGCATATAAACATATAACGTACACCGCCCTCTGGGTAACTGGGTTCTGGTGTCTCTTCTTTCCCCCTTCCTTTTCTTCCCATCTCTTTCAACCTATTTTTTTTTTTTTGAGATATAATTCACATACCATAGAATTCACCCCCGCCCCAAAGAACCGCACACCCCGTCACTTCGCATTCCCCCGGTACCCCCCGCCCACTCTCTGCCAACCACGGGTCTATTTTCTGGCGCTAAGCATTAGCCTATTCGGGACATTTCATGGAAATGGATCATGCATTCCGTGGACCGGCCACATTTTTAAAGCTCAGCCCCACAATGGCTAGTGGCCAGGGGATTGGACGGCGCCGGTTGGGTGTGCTCGGGGCGCCCAATGGCTCGGGAGCATCTGGGAAGACAGGTGCTGGTGGCGGAGGCGGCGCCGAGGGCAGGGCGGGTGGGGGGGCGTGGCCCAGGGAGCCGGCGCCGCGGTCGCTGGCGGGCGCCCCCCGCGCGCGCATGGCGGCTTGGTGGCCGGCGATGCTGCGCGCGGCCCGGCGCTACCCGTGGCCCACGAACGTGCTGCTCTACGCGGCGCTCTTCTCTGCCGGCGACGCGCTGCAGCAGCGGCTACGGGGCGGTCCGGCCGACTGGCAGCAGACGCGGCGCGTGGCCACCGTGGCCGTGACCTTCCACGCCAACTTCAACTACGTGTGGCTGCGCCTGCTGGAGCGCGCGCTGCCGGGCCGTGCGCCGCGCACCGTGCTGGCCAAGGTGCTGTGCGACCAGGCGATCGGCGGGCCCGTGGCCGTCTCGGCCTTCTATGCCGGTGAGGGGCTGGGATGGGGAGTAGGGGCCAGGGTGAGATCCGCCCGGGGGTAGGGGAGCAAAGGATCCACGGTTGGGTGGACTGGAGGCAGGGGCTGGCGGGGCCTAGGGCTGAGGGCTGCAGGGGGCTGGGATGGAGCGGGAGCCGGGGGCTCTGGGATCGACTAGGGCTGGAGGCCGTGGGGGCGGAGGGGGAGGCAGAATTTCAGGAGGTCCCCGGAGAGGGCCAGGGTTGAGGTGCCAGAGCCGAAAAGTCTGGGAACCAGAGATTAAGTGGGAGAAGTTGAGAGGTGGTGCCTGCGGGGAGCGAAGGGGCAGGGTCCCGGATCGCAACTGGGACTCCAGGGTTGAGTATAAAGGTTTCAGGGGGCCTTGGGCATCGGCTAGAACTGGAGGGAGGCAGGGCTGGGGTTCCATTTCCCCCTGGAAAAGGTCCATATGAATGTCGAGGCAATCACAGCCCGTGGCCATGGCGGCTGCCACACCTGTGACCCAGTCGTCGGACCGGGCTGTCCTGCTCCCAAGAAAATCCCCGCCTGGGACTCTGGGCCTCCTTTCCTCTGGCAGATACTCCTTTTCAACACACCAAGCAAATGCAAGGGGCCTCAAGACCGTGGGAGCAGAGCAGGTGGGACTTGAGGCAGGAACAGATTCCCCCAGAAACTTCATGCTCAAGGCCTTAGTCCTGCTTTGGTAAAAAGATTTTCCTTTGGGGTTCTGTCCCTCTGTGAAAAGCCAAGAAAATGTGAGTGGACCTTGGACCCTGCCTTGGAGAACTCTCTGCCTGTGAAAGTCCTGGGAGGCCCCTCCTCAGAAAATCGCCCTGGGGCCAAAGGCCAGACTTTAGGAATCCTCCTTAGGGCCTTAAATACCAGAAACAGTGGGCGGGGTTCTGTGGCCTCCATCCTCCCTAGCATTTTCAATAGCCTGCAAGGGAGAGAGGGTGGGGGACTGTCACCAATTCCCCCAAGAAAATCCAAGGGTCCTGGGCCTGGCATTTAGGGATAGAGAAGGTCTAGAGGAGACCCAAGAAGGTCTTCTTTGCAGTAGCTGCTGGTGCCTTCTAAACCAGGTCATGGGGGTCACATCAGTGTCTTGAAGAAACCTACACTGCCCTTTGGATCTTATTTTGGGGAACCAGGTCTGGTTCCTTTTCTCACAAAGCCCAGAGGAAGCATGAAGGACCTGGGAGTCTCAGCCAACCCCAGGGCCGATGGGGTCCGTGGGGACAGCGACATAAAGGACCCAGGGAGGGGGCGCTGCTGGGTGCCTGGTCCCACGGTGTGACTTCCAGGCCACATCTGCAGAGGGGTTCCTCAGGTCCATCACTACAATTGCCTTGAACCCCGGTGAAGGAGTTGGGACCTAGGGCCTGGGCCTTTAGGAACTCAAACAACCCAGGAGGCAGATCTCTTTGTTCTTCCTGTGTTACAGAGGAGGAAACTGAGTCTCAAAGGAGGTTAACTGACTCGCCCGAAGACAAGAGAATTCAGTTCTCAGTCTTGAGTGTTATGTCTGAAGCTCCCCCTCCCCCTCAAGGAGGCCTGTGATTTAAATCTGAGGCTCCTGACTCGGATTCCAACCCAGATGGCTGCTTTGCTTTGTAGATTTCTGGCCCAAATTCCTTTCCTTTCCTTCGTGTGAAAGTTAGAGGGGGGTGGGGCGGGGCGGATGTTTGTTCAAGGCATTTCCGACTTGGAAATTGCCTATATCAGGTGATCCTTTGTGCTGCGGCCACCTTGGGGAGCTCAGATTGTGATGGAGAGGTCTGGCTTGGAATCCACACCTTGGTTGGACTTGGTGCCCTATTAACTTCCCTGAGCTTCTTTTCTGCCTCTGTAACTCCCAGCCTCAGCGGATTGTTTGGGTGGATGCGAGGGACGGGTGTCCAATGAAATAAGGCACAAAAAGTGCTTAGTGCTTATTAATTATTATTTAGTGGAACCCGATACTACCAATTTGGGCCTGGGTATTCTTATAAATCCTAAGAAGCTCTTGCAATTGACTAAAAAAAACCCCACTCATTTCCCCTTCCTCCTAATTGGATCTGAAGGAGACTTTTTAAATCACTTTTATTTTTACTCCTTTCTAAAATAGGAGGATTTTTGTCTTTGCTCCCTGAATTTCTTCTCAGGGTTGTTAAACATATAAAGTTTTCAGAATGTTTTTAGAAAGGCTGAATTGGTGTTCTGCTTTCAAATTCTGATTGGGATAATTCTGATTAGAAGGCTCATGGGAACTTGGTAGTTGCCAGAATACCCAGGGTCCATCAGCCTTTTCTTTTTTTTAAAGAAGGAAATTAAATTTTTAAAAATTTATTTATTTAAAGATTTTATTCATTTGAGAGAGAGAGAGAGCATGCACATGAGTGGGAGCTAGAGTACAAGCCAGGGAGAGGGGCAGAGGGAGAGGGAGAAGCAGACTCCCCATTGAGCAGGGAGAACCCATGTGGGGCTCCTTTCCAGTACCCTGGGATCATGACCCAAGCAGAAGGCAGATGCTTAACCAACCATCCAGGCACCCTAAATTTTTAAAATGTTCAACATTTTACAAAAAGGTTGGAAGGCAGAGAAGAAAAGTCACTGATCATCTGGCTATCTGAACATTGTGAATTCTCTTAACAATTTATATATAATACAATTCATTTGTATATAAATATATATCTTTCTGCTATCTCTTTGGTACCCTGCTATTTTCACTTCATATTTATCATTCCTTTAAGATTTATCTAGTTTTATTTTTTTAATTCTATTTATTTTTTTAAAGATTTTATTCATTTATTTAACAGAGATCGTAAGTAGACATAGAGACAAGCAGACAGAGAGCAGGGAAGCAGGCTCCATCCCAGGACTCTGAGATCATGACCTGAGCCAAAGGCAGAGGCTTAACCCAGTGAGCCCAATTCTATTTATTTTTTAAAAAGATTCATCTTGGGACGCCTGGGAGGCTCAGTTGGTTAAGCAGCTGCCTTCGGCTCAGGTCATGATCCCAGGGTCCTGTGATCGGGTCCCGCATCGGGCTCCTTGCTTGGCAGGGAGCCTGCTTTTCCCTCTGCCTCTGCCTACCACTCTGCCTGCTTATGCTCTAACTCTCTCTCTAACAAATAAATAAATAAAATCTTAAAAAAAAAGATTTATCTCATTTTAGAATGGAGGTCATGTTGTTGTCACTGTCAGGTCAGAAAGGACATAATGAACGAGAGGTACTGTGGGTACTTTGCGTATGAGAAGAGAAAACTCGAACTGTTACACAGTTTTCCTTCTGTTGAGTCCTGCAAATTTCCTGCGGTGTGTGTTTTTACAAATAGGTATGAGTATTCTCCAAGAAAAGGATGACATATTTTTGGACCTGAAACAAAAATTCTGGAATACGTACAAGGTAAGACAGACTTTGGAAAGGTAACCAAGATCTTTTAGTATATTTGTAACATTAGATACATTTTAAGAAAACTAATTTTTTTAAAGATTTTATTTATTTGAGAGAGAGAGAGAGCGGGATAGGGGGGTCAGAGGGAAAAGCAGACTCCCCGCTGAGCCAGAAGCCCAATGTGGGACTCGATCCTGGGACTTCAGGATCATGACCTGAGCCAAAGGCAGTCGCTTAACCAACTGAGCCACCCAGGTGCCCTTTAAGAAAACTATTCTCAAGGGCTCCAGCTGGTTGGCACAAGTGTATAGTATTTTGACAGAGAGGTCTTAAATTTGTTTTGAGAGAGAAATGAGAAGAAGCTTTAAGAGTGTCTCTAAGTTAGGAGCGTCTATACACGAGTGTCTCTAAGTTTTGGTCAATGTTTGCGATGATTCCTGTTTTTTAAATTTACTCTTATTAGTGATTACAGTTTATTTAGTGAATTTTGGAGCCAAAGAGGTTATTGCCAAATAGGAAAAGTAGAACATGAGTGATGAATGGAATCATTCTGGAACCAATGTTCCCAGGTGTCCATTCTGCTGAGTCCTTGTGAAGGATACTGTTACCCAAGATTACTTCTAGGCTTAAAGCAAGTCGCCTGTTGTACTGTTTGCTCAGGGAAATATTCACACCCCAGTCCAACAAATATTTATTACCTTATTCAATGGAGATTTATTGAGCAGTACCTGTGAGTCCTGCCAAAAGACGGGATGCCTTCCATCTCTCACCTACAGGAAGCTTGATTTTTACTAATCCCAATGAAGTGAAGTTTCAGGATTGTAGAATATACAGACTGGCCTTGGGCTTCGCATGTACTTAATTCCCTATTGAAAGCCATGCCAAGCCACACCTGCTATTACCTGTACTCCTTCTGGCATTTTCTATTGAGTGACACTGAGCCCCAGCATCAGCATTGTCCACTTGATGGTTGCAGGGAGACGAAAGGGAGTGTGGCGGCCACCTGCTCAGGGATGGCCCTGTTCTTCCTTTTAAGGGGAAAGAGTATTCAGAACTTGCTACTTCTCTTGGGGCTGAAATTGTGAGCCCGTTGCGTCATCCGAATGTGATTTTCTTTGGCTCTATTTTGGAAAAAGGAACACGTTTTCCCACTGTGTCATGGATCCTGTGGAGGTGTATACATTTCACATTTAAGAAAAGAGCAAGCGAGCAGAATTGGGGAAGAAAGAGGCTTTAAGTGGGGATTTGCAGATGCTTCAAATTCTCCTCCTTTAATGAAGACACACAGGCCAACTCTGTTGGGTGTTGAGTGTCATGCCAAGGATCCTGGACGTTAGGAATAGTGGCAAGAGAAACCAGCTGGAGTGTTATGGTAACCAAGTTCACATAAGACACAGGGAATGGGAATAGAGATGACTGGAGAGCTATTGAGGAGGTGGAATTGGTAGCTCTGGGTGAATGGTGTTCGGGGTAACGGGCAAGGACCATCTAGGATGACCCCTAGGTTTCTGGCTTGAGTCACTCTATGAGTGGTGACTCTTAACTTGAGAGAGGACATAGTAAGCCAATTGGAAAAAGAATGATAGATGATTTCAGTTTGAGAAATGCTGAATTCTAGATGCTTTTAGAATATCCAAAGGGAGGGGCACGTGGGTGGCTCAGTTGGTTAAGCGTCTGCCTTCGGGTCAGGTCATAATCTCAGGGTCCTGGGATCGAGTCCCACACCAGGCTCCCCGCTCAGCGGAGTCTGCTTCTCCCTCTCCCTTTGCCTGCTGCTCCCCCTTGCTTGTGCTCCTCTCTCTCAAATAAATAAATAAATCTAAAAAAAAAAAGAAAGAAAGAAAGAATATCCAAGGGAGATTTCCAGGTGCAAAGAGGAGAGCCCAGAGCTAGGGATATTAGATATGGGAGAAACTGGGTTAAAAACCAGGCTCTTAAGTCAACTTGATCAATGAAACCAAGAGCACGAATGGTAGGAGTTGGAAAAGAAGAAGCATCCAAAAAGAATCTGTCACTAAAGGCTTTCTTGTAGCCCAAAGGATATGTGAGTAAGAGGAGAACTGCTTTTTTTTTTGGTGGCTAAGGAGTCAACCCCCTGCCCAATCCACATTCTTTGGATGAAGGTAGAAAGGACACTGCCTAGTTTATTTGTTGCTGACATGTAGGTACTATTTGAGATTTTGGTTGATTTGCTGGTTTTTTGGATTTTTGTTTTCATTTTTGTTTTGTTTTGCAGATGGCATGCCATTTCTGTCTCTTTCCACGAGCTAGGGTAGGGGGGCTCAGGCATATTACCTCTTAGAAACTTATCTGATAATTACATTTGTCTCTTTCATAGTTTTTGAAAACTTTAATTTGGAAATAATTTCAAACTGATGGAAAAGTAACACAAGTAATTCAAAGAATACCCTTTACTCATAGTCACTCACGGTGAACATTTTGCCCATTACTACTTTCTGGCTGGATCAGTCTATATCCATCCCTCTTTCTGTCTGTTTCCCTGAAGCATTTGAGACTAAGTGGCACACAGAATTACCCTTTACCCCAGGATATTTAAGTATCTATTTTCTAAGTATCGATTTTCTAAGAATAAATAGTTCTCTAGGAAACTCCAGCAGACTCAGCAACTTCAGTACCTTTAACAATGGTAGTGAGCCTTTTATCTCTTTCACCTTCCTTCTGCCATGTTTGTCAATTGACTATCTGATGGTCTTTATAGCATATCTTTTTCCTTTTAGTATAGGATCCAATCTAGGGTCAGGTAGTACGTTTAGTTGCTGGGTCTCTTTAGTCTCCATTAATTGGGAACTTTTTCTCAGCCTTCTTTTTTTTTTTTTTTAAGATTTTATTTATTTGACAGACAGAGATCACAGGTAGGCAGAGAGGCAGGCGGGGGTGGGGGGAAGCAGGCTCCCTGCCGAGCAGAGAGCCCGATGTGGGGCTCCATCCTAGGACCCAGGGATCATGACCCGAGCTGAAGGCAGAGGCTTTAACCCATGGAGCCACCCAGGCGCCCCTTCCTCAGCCTTCTTTTACCTATTACAACACTAATATTTTTGAAGGATACAGTTCTGTTCCCCCTCGCCCAAACAACAACAATAACAACAGCAGCAGCAACAACGGAGCATTCCCTTTTGGGGGGCATTTTGTAATACACAAGAATGTCAGTTACGGGGCCTCTGACTTCGGCTCAGGTCATGATCCCAGGGTCCTGGGATCGAGCCCCACATCGGGCTCTCTGCTCCACAGGGAGCCTGCTTCCTCCTCTCTCTCTGCCTGCCTCTCTGCCTACTTGTGATTTCTGTCAAATAAATAAATAAAAATCTATAAAAAAAAAAGAATGTCAGTTACACTCATTCTGTAGTAAGAAATAGTAGAATATATTATTTGCCTTAAATCTTTTTTTAACAAAAAAAATCAGACATTTTAGATAAAATAGAGTCACCTATGGCTCTTACTGCTTGAAATAGTATAAGATACTATTACTTTTTAAAAAGATTTTATTTATTTATTAGAGAGAGAGAATGAGCGGGGGGGGGGGGGAGGGGCCGAGGCACAGGGAGAAGTAGACCCCCCGTTGAGCAGGGAGCCCCAAGATGGGCTCCATCCCAGGACCCTGAGATTGTGGCCTGAGCCGAAGGCAGACACTTAAGTGATGAACCATCCAGACACCCAAGTAGAACATATTATTAACAAATCATTCCATGAAGAATGACAAATTTAAAACTTGACTGATGATCCTTTTATAAATATATTCCCATAGCATTTGCCTGGGCTAACGTATACATATATGTTGTTATTTTGAAAGTGGCTATTTAACAGAAATGGTGCTGGTTCTGGACGCCTCTTCATTCTGGACCTGTGACTATGACTCCTATAATCGCCTCACACCCAAGCTCTTTGCACTGCTCCCACCGACTCCTACTGGAGGGACTTTAAGTAGAGTCTGATGTAATCGGCTTAGTCTGAAATACAATCTCACCTCCGGGTTTTATCTGCCTGGTATTTCTTAATCTTCCGCATTGTTTCTTTGTGATTAAAAGGCATACTAATTGAGTTTTTCTGTATTCCAGAGCGGTCTGATGTACTGGCCTTTTGTGCAGGTGAGTTTCCAACTACTCAGAATGCTAACTAATGGGGGCGCTTGGGTGGCTCAGTCCTTAAGTTTCTGCCTTCGGCTCAGGGCATGATCCCAGGGGCCTGGGATCCAGCCCTGCAACGGGCTTCCTGCTTGGTGGGAAACCTGCTTCTCCCTTTCTCACACCCCCTGCTTGTGTTCCCTCTCTCACTGTCAAATAAATAAATAAAAGCCTTTAAAGAAAAATTTTTAAAAATGCTAACTGGGGGCGCCTGGGTGGCTCAGTGGGTTAAAGCCTCTGCCTTCGGCTCTGGTCATGATCCCAGGTCCTGGGATCGAGCCCCGCATCAGGCTCTCTGCTCAGCCAGAAGCCTGCTTCCTCCTCTCTCTCTGCCTGTGTCTCTGCCTGCTTGTGATCTCTGTCTGTCAAATAAATAAATAAAATATTTAAAAAAAAAAATGCTAACTGATGGCAGAGGTTGACATGGAGCTCTAGAACACTCTTTCTTTCTGTTACAGCTGACCAACTTCGGCCTGGTTCCTGTTCACTGGAGGACAGCTTACACGGGACTCTGTGGTTTTCTGTGGGCCACCTTCCTTTGCTTTTCACAACAGAGTGGCGATGGCACGTTCAAGTCGGCTTTTGCCTTCCTTCATGTAAAGGAGGCCAGCGCACTTGAAAGGCCCCCCAAGGAATGAGAAGCCAAGGACTCCCTGACAATGCCGATTTCCTCCTTCCCTCCCTCCCTCCCTTCCTTCCTTCCGTCCTTTTCTTCCTCCCTTCCTTCCTTCTCCCTTCTTTCCCTCCGTCCTTCCTCCCTCCCTCCCTTCCTCCCTTCTGTCCATGCAGTGGCTTGCCTACAGATAAAAAAGTCTACTTACCACTTACATGCTCCATTTTGGAGAATGACTCTCACATAGACCCCATTGTTTCATTATCCATGAGTACTTAAAATTTTATCCAAATCTTTTTTTTTTTCCCCATTCTGGTCTAAAGCCTCACTTCTCTAATATTTTTACTCCTCTAACTCTTAGGTTAATACTGGTAACAGTGACATCATGGCACTTTGCAGTTACTCCGATTTCTATACTTATATTTTAATGCTGGTTGATTTAAAGAACCTGTTTTGATCATTTACACCTCATGTCTAAAATCTCAGGTTATCTCCCCCCAACACAAACTTTTGGGTCAGTTTAATTTTTATACCAAAAGTAGTCCTTAGAGAAAATTCCTATTTACACAGAGCTCAATCGAGGAGAAGACTGAATAACCGAATTTTTTTCTCTCGAAATACTTTATATGATAATTTATGGTTATATTGATGGTCAGTTCTGTAAGTGCATTTTATGCCATCAAAAACCAGTATCTGATTGGTTTGTCCCATATGGAATTTTTCAGAGATCTTCTACTTTTGTAATTTCTTAGTTAAGCACTTTTTAGTTAATGTGTTCTACTTTTGAGCCTATTCAGTTGACTGAAGGACCCCATTTTTCTAGACAATAGGAAATTTACAAAATTTCTGGGTTCTTAAGACATATATTGAGTGAAGTTTCTAAGAAAATGAACAATTTTTCTTCCTCTGGAAGGAAAAACTCTATTCCATAGATTTCCAGGGAAAGGAGTTACCCCAAATTTCACACTGAGATTATATTTTTAAAAAAATCAATGCTTTCCAGGAGTACCTGTGGCTCAGTTGGTTGGGCGTCCGTTTCTTGATCTTGGCTCAGGTCTTACTTGCTCAGTCATGAGTTTGAGCTCCAAGTTGGGCTCCACGATGGGCACCGAGCCTATTTAAAAAACAAACAAACAATGCTTTCCAATAAATCTTTATCAGTAATCTCTAAGCTAGACATGAGAAACTGGATCCCGACTTTCAGATTTACTCAGTGTGTCTAACCTCAAAACCTGTGGGTCTAAAAATGATATGACTATCTCAAGAAGTTTCAGCAAACTTCACCTAAGAATTGTACCACAATGCTGCTGCTTCTGGTGAAGTCTTGTACAAATTCTAAGGTGGGAAGCACTGAAATATTAATAATACATTCCTCTTGCGAATTTGTATGTAAGATTAATTGAGAACATACCCTTCAATATTTTATGCACCTAATTCGTAATATAAATTAATGTAGGTCCTAAGTATCTCATGTCTATGATTTATTTGAATTTAATTGGTATTAATCTATTTTACCTTATCAGGACAGTAGTAAGGATAGCTTCTAGATAGCTTCTAAAATAATTTGTTACCTACACTGTTTTGAAAGTCGCTAATGTAACGGAAAAGCTCTTCCATCATACTTAAGACAAATTCTGTCATTAAAAATTGCATCTTGAGTAACTATGCAAAAGTACTAACTGGCAATCTCTTAGATGAGCTTCAACATTACTTTTAGGACAGAAGAGCAGTGTTTGCATTTTGTGTTAAAGTCATTGGGAAAAAAACTTTGTTTATATTTTCGAGAGGAAGAAGGCTTATTGTTCATAAACGAGCACATTTTCGTCCATCTCTACCCGAGCCTGTGCTGTAGAGAATATACAGCGTGTGTTCTCCGCATTTCTGCAAGTAATGTACTTACAATTTTTATGCAATAGTGCTTTTATGTTTTTGTGAGAGAAGTGGAAGGTATTCCAACTAATGCAATGTTTGTCTATTTAAAAAAGCTGCCAGTCTTGGTGTAACACACTCGGAACCTTCCCGGGTTTGCCACCGAGCACGCGGCCCCTACCCTTCCTCCAGATTTTCCTATTCCGTTATATGTCTTGAACTTGATTGTGTGTTATTGCACCAAGTTCTTCTGGCCCCTGTGCTTGCTCAGGGAAAGGGAAAAACCCATTATTCGTTGCCCCTAACAGAGTGTGGACAGACTGGATTTTCAATTTCCAGTATGTGTGGAAAACAAAAGGGGAATTTGAGAAATGTCAAAAGTATTTAAAAAATGTTAAACATTTTTAAAAAAATTTAAATTCAACTTAAATTCAACTTTAAATTCAATTTAAAATTTAGTTTCAATGAACATGGACTGTATTATTGGTTTCAGAGGTAGAGGTCAGTGATTCATCAGTCTTTTATGACACCCAGGGCTCATCCCATCACGTGCCCTCCTTCATGTCCATCACCTGTTACCCCCAGATTCTCACCTCAGTTCTGTCCAGCAACCCTCAGTTTGTTTCCTATGATTCAGAGTCTCTTTTGGTTTGTCTCCCTCCCTGATTTTGTCTTGTTTTATTTTTTTCTCTCTTCCCCTAGGATCCTCTGTTTCAAAAGCATTAAAAAAAAAAAAAAAGCTCATAGGATACTGAATTCTGATGCTCTTGTAAGTTAGCTTGAACTCAGGGATCACAGATCCTGTCGTAGGTCCAGGCTTTTGGGCTAGCTACCCTGTGGCTCAAATAGCGCCTCCCAGCATTCCTTTTTTCTGACTCCCTGATTGTCACCACTGACCACCACCTCCAGGGAGGCTGCCTCCTTGGCCCTGCTACCATTAAAATTAAGAGTGCTCCCATCCTATCGTATTGGACGCCTGGTTTCCATCTCCAGGCCCGGAAATAGGCCTCTTACTTAGATAACTCAGAAACGATGTCTCAGTCAAAGGGAGAGCTTTCTGTCCGTACAAATGGATGTGACCATTGTTACCATCCACCAGTATAATCATACGCAACCATGATGATAACTGTGTGGAAAGAATCATGGTCTATTCCAAGAATATGGACTAGAAGTAAAAAGATTGAAAATCAAATTCTCAGGACATTTAGTTCATTCATCATTCAGTGCTTAAGCAGTGCCTGTGACAAGTGGTCAATGGAAAACTTGGATATGACCCAAGCAAAGCCACCCAGCTGCAGGTTACCGGCATAAACAGTGGATACTTTGAAATCATGCTGCCCTGCGTAATCAAGGAAGGCTTCCTGGAGGAGATGCCTAAGCTGGGTCCTGAAAGGATGGAAAGTCGCAAGACTAAAGGCCTGTAAATTAGAATGGGGATGAGGATCAGATGAGATGAGATCCTGAAAGAGAAAGCTGATAAAAGGCCTGTACGTTCTAACATAGAGGGACATTTCCATCAACTGTTCCTCAACTTCGGGTAGTGTAAATGGTCCTAGTCAGCTTACTTGTGTTTAAATATCATTTAACACCTGCAACTTCTCAGTCTTTTTCATTTGTAGGAGAATTAATAAAAGTGATTCCCTTTTTTCTTTTTTAAAAAAATATTTTATTTATTTATTTGACAGAGATTACAAGTAGGCAGAGAGGCAGGCAGAGATAGAGGAGGAAGCAGGATCCCTGCTGAGCAGAGAGCCCTGATGCAGGGCTTGATCCCAGGACCCTGGGATCATGACCTGAGCTGAAGGCAGAGGCTCTAACCCACTGAGCCACCCAGGCGCCCCGATTCCCTTTTTTCTATATCATGGTTGGGTGAGACAGAATTAGGGAATGTGAGAGTTTGTGTATGTTTAAAAATGTCCCAATACTGAGTTTGAGAAAAGTGTGTGAAAATATTTTTCTTGGAATCTGTGCGGTAGATGATTCGGTAGATAAAGTAATTGATTATTTTTTCTAAAGATTTTTTTTTTTTTAAGATTTTGTTTATTTATTTGACAGAGAAAGAGAGAGAGGGAACACAAGTAAGGGGAGTAGGAGAGGGAGAAGCAGGCTTCCCTGCCAAGCAGAGAGCCCGATGTGGGACTCGATCCCAGGACCCCGGGATCACGACCTGAGCCGAAGGCAGACGCTTAACGACTGAGCCACCCAGGTGCCCCTAAAGAATTATTTGTTTGAGGCGGGGTGGGGAAGGGGCAGAGGGAGAGAGAATCTCAAGCAGACTCTCTGCTGAGCACTGAGCCTGACTCAGGGCTCGATCTCGGGACCCTGAGATCATGATCTGAGCCAAAATCAAGAGTCAGATGCTTAACTGAGCCACACAGGTGCCCCACAAGTAATTAATTGTTGACCCCCCCTATACAGTTAGTGAATTTGGCCTTTGGGGGGGGTCATACAAATGAGGGGATGCATCAGGAAAACTTTTTCTCATTTGTATGGATGCTTTGGGGGCCAAAATAAAAACTGTTTCACGACCAGAAGGTATAAATATAGATAGGGTTCAAAGAGGGAAGCATTTTCACATTCTAGGACTTCATTAATAATTGTAATTTTGGTTCTTTAATACGTTGAAGAAAAATATATTCCTTTCACAATAAAATCTGTAGATAGATCTAACTTTGGCATTTGAGGTTTTATCTAAATAGGGTCCCCAGATCAACTATGTTAACCACAGCCAACCAAATTAAAGGTAGGTAGTCTCTTCAATTGAGGTACCTTACCCAGAATTACAATTTCTAACTCACGTATCACTGCTTGATACTTTACTTGTTTACTGTCTTCCAAGGATTGTCATCCCTTGGACTTTGTTTGAAGCTCTCAAAAAATAATTTTCCCTGGGGCGCCTGGGTGGCTCATTCATTGGGCATCTGCCTTTGGCTCAGGTCATGATTCTAGGGTCCTGGGATCAAGTCCCGCTTTGGGTTCCCTGCTCGGCGGGAAGCCTGCTTCTCCCTCTCCCTCTCCCACTCCTTGTCCTTGTGTTCCCTCTCTCATTGTGTCTCTGTCAAATAAATAAATAAAATCTTTAAATATATATATATGTATATATATTTTGTCCCCCTGTGTGGGCAATTTACTTTTAATTCAGTGGCATTTTATGTGAATTTCCAGAGTATGTGCCAAGACAAATTCTATCCATAACACACGCAACATATTCTGGAGGCAGCTTTCTTTCAGAAATTAGGTTCATCTTCTGAAAGTATTAGAATGTTAGATTTTTGTGCCTCAAGATTTAGACTTTGCATTGGCAAAGACATTCAATCTACTTTTACTGATAATGTTTGGAACCTAAAGGAACCAAATCACAGAAAATGCAATTTATTTTTTTTTAAAGGTTTTATTTATTTCTTTTGAGAGCGAGTGAGCAAGAGACCACAAATGGGGAGGAGGGGCGGAGGGAGAGGGAGAAGCAGACTCCCGCTGAGCAGGGAGCCCAATGCAGGGCTCAATCCCAGGACCCTGAGATCATGACCTGAGCTGAAGGCAGATGTTCAACTGACTGAGCCACCTAAGAGCCCCAGAAAATGCAATTTAAAAACGATTGAAAGGGGTGCTTGGCTGGCTCAGTTGGTTAAGCATCTGACTCTTGATCTCAGCTCAGGTCTTGATCTCAGGGTTGTGAGTTCAAATCCCATGTAGGGTTCCACGCTGCGCATGGAGTCCACTTAAAAAAAATTGAAAAATTTCCTTTTAATACTGTCAATGGCCAATAAGTGAAAAGGGGAAATCGGGAGTTCAAAGATCAAGTATGTACTTGGAGCTTAAAGGAAACAGGAAGAGCTGTGAACGGTAGCCAACCAAGGGGAACAGAAGAGAGTAATAATTGAGTGACATTTTGGGTGTACATCAGTTCAAAGCGTTTCTTTTCCCAGTTCCCCTCCCCTCCCTAAATCTGCCTCTCCTTACATGAATCTTAATTCATCCACGTATTCTTCTTTCCAATGGCCAGATCTTCGACCCCTGTCCCCAACCATGACGGCCACCCTAACGCTCCAGGAGAGAATCAGGGCCATGACACGGACCAGAGCACTGCAGTGACGTGACAGCCTTGCTTTTGAGAGAGTCAGTCGCAGAGACCTCCTCTTTGGGAGACTTCTGAAATGAACAAACATTCGGAGGCAGCTTCTACTTGCAATTAGGCTCATCTTCTGAAAGTATTAGGAACTTAATGGATTCTCGCGCGCCCCAAGACTTAGACCTTGCATTGCCCATTTTCTTTTCAGAGCTGCTCTCTTTCCTCCAGGTGTCCTTTTCCCGCAGTCTCTCGGGCTATAATGCTGTGTCTTCCAAATTAGTTCTCGTTTCCTCTCCTTGCCTCTCAAAACTCCTGTTCTCTTCATGTGGCTGATTTCAGCCGGAGGTGGAGATGTCATTTATTAAACTAATTTGCTGAGATGTGGATGAGAGCCTTTCTAGCTGAGTTTTTTTTTTTTTTTTTTTAATTGCTAGCACAAATCTCTGGATGGAATTTCAGGAACTTGCTGGGGTGGGACGGGGTGGAGAGAAGAGAATGTATTTTTGGCAGAAGACTTTGTGATACACTTTCTGTCACGCCGTCCACTTCCCACTGGCTCAGAGCCAGCCGAGCAACGATGCTATGAACTTTCCATAATGGGTGGTCGTGATCTATTTGCATTATCTGTGTGCCCTACCAGACCGTGAGCTTTCCGGAGGGAAGGATGTATTTTTTATTTATATTTGTATCTGAAGTGTCCAGCACACAGCAGAAACTCCGTTAACAGTGTTGAATGAAGTAATGTAGTTTGTGGATTTCTCATCTGTTGTTTTTTTGCTGGTGCTGAGAAATCTGCACTCATGTCACCTTTTTTTTTTTTTTTACAAGATTGCTATTTATTTTTTTGAGAGAAAAGGAGAGGGAGCGGGGTGGGGGGGTGCAGAGGGAGAGGGAGAAGCAGACTCCCTGCTGAGCAGGGGTCCTGATGGAGGGTGTGTGTGTTGGGGGGTTGATCCCAGGACCTTGGGATGGTGACCTGAGCCAAAGGCAGACACAGACTGAGTCACCCAGGTGCCCCCGGCCTTTACCACTTTCATTTTCATCCCATTTACAGGCAGCTCTCCTGTCCTAAGCTCAGCACAGCCTAGACCTTCAACCTGTTCCACCTGTAGGCTCAGACAGTTCTGTTTTCTTTGGGATGCTTATGACTTGTGGGCTTTGGTTTCCCTATGCCCATCTTGCACATGTCCTCCAGAAGGGGTCTCTTCACATCTCTACAAGGCTGGATTGTTTGTCTTTGAGACTAGGTGGAATTATTGTAGTTGGACTCTCTCTAATTACTGAGAAACCTTTTGTAATGGTTAATTTTATGCGTCAACTTGACTGGGTCCTGGGAGGTCTAGATATTTGGCCGAACATTCTGGGTGTTTCTTTGGGGGTGCTTTTGGATGAGGTTAGCAATTAAATCAATAGAATGAGTCACGCAGACTACTTTCCCTAACATGAGTGGGCCTCATTTCATCCATTAAAAGCCTGAGTAGAAGAAAAAAGGCTGATGTCCCCCAAGTAAGAAAAAAATTCTTCCTGCCTGCCTGCCTTCAAACTGTGACGCTGGCTTTTGTCCTGCCTTTGGACTCAAACGGACACATGGGTCTTTCTGGGTTTCTGCTGGCCTTCAGATAGGGACATGCCATCAGCTTTCCTAGTTCCCAGGCCTTCAGACTCAGACTGGAACTAAACCACTAGCTCTCCTGGGTCTCCAGCCTCCAAGCCCCATGGTAGAGGAATTTGCCTCCATAATCATGTGAACAACTTCCTTATAATAAATCCATACACACACACACACACACACACACACACATATGTACATCCTATTGGTTCTCTTCCAATAGGATGTACATATACATCCTATATACAGGACACTGACCAATACCCCCTTGTTTATGTACATTAATATTCCATAGTTCATGGTTCATGCATTGTGGTTGTCTGTGGGCCATGATCACCAGCTTGTAACTGTTACAGAATTACAAGGAACATTACTTTCTGGGACTCCTGAAATCATACCGTGTAGGTGGTCACCCACTCTTAATCTGTAGCCTCTCTGTTAGGACCACTAATCTATATAATCTGAAAACAGAGATTCAGCCAGATAACCAGATAACTGGCAAATAACTGACTGCATATTCACTTAGCTTCACAGTGGATGGAATGTGCATGTTGTGAGCTGTGTGAATGTTGAGGGCAGAGAATGGATTCTAGATAGACTGAAAGCCCTTTTGGAGCTCAGACCATCAGCCCTTTTGGAGCTCAGATCATCAAGGGCTCAATGGGCTCTCTGCTCTCTCTCTGCCTGCCGCTCCCCCCGCTTGTGCTCATTCTCTCTCTCTGTCAAATAAATAATAAAAATCTTAAAAAAAAAAAAGTACAGCAAATGACTCTGCCTATATTGTGTTATTGGTGCTATGAATAATCTGGGAAATAGGTAAAGGAAATGAGATTCACATCCTGTAATCTTCCCTAATCATCTTTATTGGTAATGAGAAATTAATGCCCTTCCTTTGGATTGGGGTACAAGTTGTCCTTATCTGTTTATCTGTGTTGTCTGTCACTGAATTCTTTCCAAACGTTTGGCTTGCTTCCTATGTATGTACAGATGTACGTATTCTCATAGAGCTGAAAACTTAGAATTGAAATTTTTCCCAACTGGTTTCTCAAAAGCCATTCTTTTTGAACATAAGTAAGAAAAACATTGCAGTATTGGAGCGCCTGGGTGGCTCAGTGGGTTAAAGCGTCTGCCTTTGGCTCAGGTCATGATCCTAGGGTCCTGGGATCGAGCCCCACATTGGGTTCTCTGCTCAGCAAGGAGCCTGCTTCTCGCCCCCACCCCCTGACTACCTCTCTGCCTACTTGTGATCTCTGTCAAATAAATAAATAAAATCTTTAAAAAAACTGCAGTATTATGATTTCTCTTACTAATACCATGCAGGCAAACTTGAACTTCAAGTTACTAAGGCTACTTTTTCCACCATCTAGTGCTGACATGGCTCCTTCTGTCTGCAGTCCACTATTTTCTTCTTTTGTGATTTAAATTCTTTCCTACTGTCTTGACAGAAATAGATTTCCCTGCACACAGTTCATGTGAATGTGTTCGTTCTCCACTGAGAATATGCATTTGAGAAATGTGTTGCATTGCTCTGGAGTTGAGTTCAGCAAACATTGGTATGTCTGTCCTGTTTATGAACGTGTATACTCACGGGCTTCAAGGTCACATAGATCCTTTCTGTGGCTACTCTTGCCATATTTACTGCATCTTCATTTAAGGTTCCTTTCTGTTTTTCACTATTAGAATCAAACAGTTGTGGGGGTGTCTGGGGGGGGCTCAGAAGGTTGAGTGTCTGACTCGTGGTTTTGGCTCAGGTCATCATTGAGTCCAAGCTCGGCGGGGAGTCTGCTTGGAATTCTCTCCCTCTTGCCCTCCTCACATGCACATGTTCTCTCAAATAAATCAATATTTTAAATAAATAAATTAGTTTAAAAAATATTTTATTTTTTAATTTTTTAAAAATATTTTATTTATTTATTTGACACACAGAGAAAGATCACAAGTAGGCAGAGAGGCAGGCAGAGAGAGACAGGGAAGCAGGCTCCCTGCTAAGCAGAGAGCCCCATGCGGGGCTTGATCCCACGACCCCGAGATCATGACCTGAGCCAAAGGCAGAGGCTTTAAACCACTGAGCCACCCAGGTGCCCCTTATTTCTTTATTTGAGAGAGAGAGCAAGCAAAAGCAGGGGAAGCACCAGGCAGAGAGAGAGGGGGAAGCAGGCTCCCCACTGAGCAGGGCGGCTCATCATGCAAGGCTCAATCTTAGGACCCTGGGATCAGGACCTGAACCGAAGGCAGCCGCTTAACCGACTGAGCCATCCAGGTGCCCCAGTAAATAAATAATTATTTTTAAAAAAGAAACTGTGGGGGCGCCTGGGTGGCTCAGTGGGTTAAAGCCTCTGCCTTCGGCTCGGGTCATGATCCCGGGGTCCTGGGATTGAGCCCCACATCCGGCTCTCTGCTCAGCGGGGAGCCTGCTTCTACCCCTCTCTCTCTGTCTGCCTCTCTGCCTACTTGTAATCTGTCTGTCAAATAAATAAATAAAATATTTTAAAAAATAAAAATATTAAAAATAAAAATAAAAAACAAACTGTTGTGGGTAGAAGAGAGAAAAGAGAGAGAGACACACGAAGAAACAGACTCTTTTTTTTTTTTTTAAGATTTTATTTATTTATTTGACAGAGAGATCACAAGTAGGCAGAGAGGCAGGCAGAGACAGAGGGGGAAGCAAGCTCCCTGCCCAGCAGAGATCCCGACGCGGGGCTCGATCCCAAGACCCCGAGATCATGACCTAGGCCGAAGGCAGAGGCCCATCCCACTGAGCCACCCAGGCGCCCCAAGAAACAGACTCTTAACCATAGAGATCACACTGATGGCTCCCAGAGGGTGGTGGGTTAAATGAATAACGGGGATTAAGAGGCACACTTGTCCTGATGAACACTAGGTCGTGTATGGAAGGGCTGACTCACTATATTGTACTCCCGAAACCAAAATTACACTGTATGTTAACTACCTAGAGTTAAATTAGAAAAAAAAACCTGTTGTGGGTATAATGGAAATAGTAAGCAGCCATCAGAAAGTGAACTTGGGAGTACGGGAGACAGAATTCCCTTCCCAGTACACAATGCTTGCCTTTTAATTCTAGAATGTAAACGGGGACTGGTCATATGGAATTAAGTTCACATAAAGTTCAGGTTTGTTAAATTTTCATGTATCATTCTATCTGAATATATTCTGTGTAAGAGTTGTAAACTGAAACACTGAAATAAAAACAACTAAACCAAAGTGAAAATATTCCCCGTGCATCTGATTTCTATAATAGCAGACTTCCAAATTGAAGATCAGGAGCATGTTATGTTCTTTTTTTTTTTAAGATTTTATTTATTTATAAATAAATAGACGGACAGAGATCACAAGTAGGCAGAGAGGCAGGCAGAGAGAGAGAAGGGGAAGCGGGCTCCCCGCAGAGCGAAGAGCCCAGTGTGGGGCTCAATCCCAGGACCCGGGATCATGACCAGAGCCTAAGGCGGAGGCTTTAACCCACTGAGCCACCCAGGCACCCCCAGGAGGATGTTATTAACAACAACAAAAATATTGTGTCAGTTTGGCTCTTGTACATCTTTGGCCAGTTTTCCTTTTTTGCTACTAAAGGAAAGTAGGGGAAAAATCAGTTTATGCTGGCGCTGAATGCCAGAAAAAATGCTTTAGTAATACTTAGAGGTCCTAATAAAGAAACATGAAATATTACATTAATATACTGAACAGTAAGATAAAAACCCACCATGTAGAAATTATAATCTGTCACATTCTTGCAGACTGTTTTTTACTCCATAATCATAAACAATAGGAAAATGAATCACGATTTCCAGGATTTGGGCCAATAACGAATTTGTGAGGATAGGGTTAGAGAATTTCCTGCAGGTGATGTGTGAAAATTTTGAATAGAGTTAATGACTGCGAGTGGTTTATTTTATCCTCTGGGAGAAATGATAAAAAGTGATATATACATCTTGAGTCATTTCTCAACGGTTTGGAGCAATGATGCTTTCACATGAAGAAATGAAAAGCTCACAGGGAAAAAAAGAAACTGTATAAAATGGTCAGTTGTAAGGTGAAAGCTAGAGGAGGCAATTTTTAAGGGCAAATGCAGAGAAAGAATGATGAACGGTACTTGCCAATGTTAAAAGTGAAAAATCGACAATGTCTTTGTTCCTCCCCCACTCTTCCCCCTGCCGTAGACTGGTTTCTTCATGGTCCTATCGGAATGTCTGGCATTTGCTCATGTGTCCCCTCTTAGGATACTGTGTCTTTGCCTCTTTTTTAAAAATTCGAAATAAACCCACTTCTGGGGGCGCCTGGGTGGCTCAGTGGGTTAAAGCCTCTGCCTTCGGCTCAGGTCATGATCTCAGGGTCCTGGGATCGAGCCCCACATTGGGCTCTCTGCTCAGCAGGGAGCCTGCTTCCCCTCCTCTCTCTCTCTGCCTGCCTCTCTGCCTACTTGTGATCTCTGTCAAATAAATAAAATCTTAAAAAAAAATAAATCCACTTCTGGGGGTCAGGTGGGGGATGGCTAAGTTAGTATTCATTCCTGTGCTGGCTTTGATCAGTATAGGCTCAGAAGGCTCTCCCTGCTGTTTTTTCCCCCAGGTTTAGGGAAAATAGGGCTTGTGCACATGGGGTAAATTAATGGGCTGGGCCACTTCGGAGCCACAGACATGTCCGTCTTGCTGGAAAATAAGCACGCAGGCAAAGAGAACCAACCTGTAGATCCTGATCACGGATCAAGGCGGATGTTGGCTTAGGCAATGATCTGCACCACCTTTGAATATGGGTCTAGCACCCCGTTGCTGATGAGGTTAGTGCTCATATGGAGCCTTTCAGTGCTCATTCAACTCCTCCCCAGACACAGTCTTTCTGTTTCTAGCCCCCCTCAGACCTCTCTGCTCTGTCTCCCCCTTCCATTTCACCTCCCCTCTATCTGCCTACCTCCCAGGGCATGGTAATCTGAGTCTTCGTTGATTCTCCACAAATCTATTAATCATTGCCAGAATTTATGCTCTGAGCCCTTTGGGACTTGACTTTTGATTCTCAGAGGTAAGTTATCAGACTGTAAAGGATATTTAAAAGTCATCCTTCCATGATGAGTTTCCAAAGCCCGTTTTGAAATCCAGGAGCTAATGACTGACTGACTTCTGGGTTATCTCTGCTTTTTCACTGTCTTCCTTCCGTTGAGCTGCTGGGGGTAGGGAAGGGCCCTGGACACAATACATGGTGGTGGGGAACTCAAAGCAATTCACTATAGCACCTACTACTCATTCATCCATCCACCCTTTTCTTCTTCTTTTTTTTTTTTTTTTTTGCAGTAGGCTCCAAGCTCAGCATGGACCCCAAAACAGAGCTTGAACTCAGGACCCTGAGATTAAGACCTGAGATCAAGAGTCAGACACTTAACCAACTGAGCCACTTGGGGACACTTTCCATTTATCTATTTATTTAACAAATAATTAGTGGACTGAGTACCTACTCTATGTTTTACAATTGGTGCTCAAAGCCCAGCCCAGACACCTTGCCCCTGAGGCCATCTCTGCCTGTTCTGACTATGCCTCTAGTTCTCCTCTTCTGATTCTCAGACCATTTATAGTCTGTACCACCCAACCCAACACTTAATAGTACATTACTATATTGGGACGCCTGGGTGGCTCAGTGGGTTAAAGCCTCTGCCTTCAGCTCAGGTCATCCCAGCTCAGGTCAATCCCAGGGTCCTGGGATTGAGCCCCACATCGGCTCTCTGCTTAGCAGGGAGCCTGCTTCGTCCTCTCTCTCTCTGCCTGCCTCTCTGCCTACTTGTGATCTCTGTCTATCAAATAAATAAAATCTAAAAAACAAAACAAAACAAAAAAATAGTACATCACTATGTATTTTAAGTCATTTCAGGTATATTATTTTTTTCTCCCAACAAAACTGAAGCTCATTGATGTTAAGGACTACGTTTTAGATTTGTTCTGTATCCCTCCAACCCAGTGCCTTGCCCAATGGCGTTCGAGAAATATTAGTTGAGTTCTGTGTAAATGGGTACTGACATTGGCGTTCCTTGCATTCATGCATAGAAAGCTCCTGAAATTTGAAAAAACGTATTTCTTTGATTTTGCTAGCTAGTATAATAAATAATATGCCATTAAATCTCAAGCTGGTGGAGAAGGAAGAGGAGAGAAAGGCGAATGGTTCTCAGCTGGGGATGAGTTTGCCCTCCAGGTAGGGTTGTCAGATTTAGCAAATAAAAATAAAGAATACCCAGCTAAATGTGAATTTTAGATAAACAATGAATACTTTTTTGGTCTAAATATGTCCCAAAGGTTGCATTTGGGGCATATGAATAAAAATGATTTGCTATTTATCTGAAATGTATATTTAACTGGAAGTTCTGTGTTTTATCTGGCAACATGACACCTAGGGTTATTTGGCAATGTTTGGAGATGTTTTGGGTCATCACAACCTGGGGACAGGGGAGGTGCTGTGGGCATCTGGTGGGTAGAGGCCATGGTGCTGTTAGATGCCCTACATTTCACAGTCCCCACAACAGAGAATTATTTGGCCCCAAATGTCTATTGTATCACATTGAGAAACTGTTCTACAGGATATAAAGAAACTAGTTCCAGGATATTTTGTCTTTGGGGCACTGTGAACACAGCGCTGAGGGTCTCTGGCCTTTTTAAGTGTTTATAGAAATGTTTGACACTTGGAATGTGTGAGTATACACACACATATGCCTTTCAGGTATATCCATATACATATATGTAGACACACACAAAGGTATGGCTTCAAAATACAAAAAGTCTCAGAAAATTAAAATGAATAAACTTATATGTCTTTAAAAAATAACATGTTTTGGGGCACCTGGGTGGCTCAGTCGGTTAAGCGGCTGCCATCGGCTCAGGTCATGATCCTAAGACCCTAAGGTCCTGGGATGAGTCCCACATCAGGCTCCTTGGTCAGCAGAGAGCCTGCTTTTCCCTCTGCCTGCCGCTCCTCCTGCTTGTGCTCTCTCTCTGTCTCTGATAAATAAGTATTTTTTAAAAAACAAAAAAAATTTCAAAAAATCACGTTTGCTAATCATCTGCAGCTCAAAGCACATAATTCTAGCATCTATATTCTTTAAATGTATTTTTATTTAAATTCAATTAATTAACATATAATGTATTATTCATTTCAGGCTATCATGTATACTAAATATGGGATGTGGGTGCATTTCAATACATTTAACAATATGTAAGGTAAGCCTCTAAAAGACAGGGCGCCTGGGTGGCTCAGTCAGTTAAGCCACTGCCTTCGGCTCAGATCATGGTCTCGGAGTCCTGGAAATGAGTCCCGCGTCAGGCTCCCTGCTCACCGAGGAGTCGGCTTCTCCCTCTCCCTTACCCCTCTTCCCTGCTTGTGCTCTCTCTCTCTTAAATGGATAAATAAAATCTTTTTTTTTTTTTTAATAGAACAAAAGACAGGGTGCCTGGGTGGCTCAGTGGGTTAAGCCTCTGCCTTCGGCTCAGGTCATGATCCCATGATCCTGGGATCGAGCCCTGCATCGGGCTCTCTGCTCAGTGGGGAGCCTGCTTCCTCCTCTCTCTCTCTGCCTGCCTCTCTGCCTACTTGTGATCTCTGTCTGTCAAATAAATTTTTAAAAAATATTTAAAAAATTAAAAAAATAAAAAAGAGAACAAAAGAGAAAACATCCTTCCACACATAAATAAGTAAATAAGTAAATAAGTAAATGAGTCCAGGTTTTACAGAGGTTTAAAAATAGCTCTGCTGAAGTCCAAAATAGTGTTTCTGGCTTGGTACATGGAAGGAGAAGGATGAGGTTCAAAATATAGAGGATACCAGAATGTTAGGTCGACTTAAAGATTATAGTTGAAAGAGCCATAGATAACTGGTTTGAAAGCACAGGATAATTAAGGACAGCAATTAGAGACAAAGGGGAAAAAAGAAAAAGGTTTTCTGGGGACCTCTGGCTGGCTCATTGGTAGAACAAGCAACTACTGATGTCAGGGTCATGAGTTCAAGCCCTGTGTTGGGTGTGGAGTCTACGTAAAAGAAAAAGCTTTTCTGCATTACCACAAATAATAGGAAATAATTTGTAGTAAAGTGGCCCAAATCCTACCCTCTTTTCTAGTCATCAGATGGGTGAGCCATTTTATGTCACTCCCCCAAGAATTAGCCCCTTCAACAGCTGTTCATCTCAAGCTGAAGAAAAGCCAAGGTTCTCACAACAGTTCCGAGATCTAACTCCAAACCACATACCCTAGTGTCTTGTCCCTGTGACTTTTGTCCTATGTCTTTGCTCTTTTCCTCAGATTGTCCAGGAACATTTATTACGCTTGTTGCTGAGTAACAAATTGTCCCCAAATGAAATCCCAACAACTGACACTTTTCTTCTTTCATGGAATTTCTGTGGGTCAGAAATCTGGGATTGGTTTAGCTGGTGGCTCTGGTTCAGGGTCTCTCACAAGATTACAGTCAAACGTCAGCTGGAGCTGCAATCCACGAACAACACTGACCAGGGCTAGAGGATTTGCTTCCCACCTCACTCATTTTCACTGTTGGCTGGAGGCCTCAGTTCCTCATGACACGAACTTCTCCACAGGGAGGCTCCCAACATGGCTTTCCTCAGAGTGTGAGACCCAAGAGAAAGAACACTTGAGAGAACGCCAACACATGCTATTTATGACTTGGTTGTCAAGACACACTTCCACTTCTGCCACACTCTGTTCTATACTCTTCTAAATCCAGCCTTCAAGGGCAGGAATACCAAGAGGCAGGGATCACTGGGGGCCATCTTGGAAGCTGGATTCCATAGGGTCTTTGCATGGGCTCTTCCCTATGATAACTTCATGGCCAATTCCCTCAGGTTTCTCAATTCTTTGCTCTGATGTATCTTCTCAATAAGGTCTTCTACTCCCAGCACCCTGGTTAAAATGGTCACCAGTCCCCATTCCCCTTATACTCTCCCAATCCTTCTTACTCTGATCAACATTATTTTTCAATGGCACCTAACATCTTTTACTACAATATATAGGTTACTTATTTATTACATTTATTGTTTGTTGTATGTCTCCACCATTTTCTTCCCTCAAGCTCCAGGTGGACAGGGTTCTTTATTTATCGTGCCCACTGACGAATCTCAAGCTCCCAGAAAAACACCTGGCATATAATGGGTACTCAATATATATATATATATATATATATATATATATATATATATATTTTTTTTTTTTTTTTTTTAAGATTTTACTCATTTACTTGACAGACAGCGATCACAAGCAGGCAGAGAGGCAAGCAGAGAGAGAGACGGGGGGAAGCAGGCTCCCCGCCGAGCAGAGAGCCTGACTCCGGGCTTGATCCCAGGACCCTGGGATCATGACCCAAGCTGAAGGCAGAGGCTTTAACCCACTGAGCCACCCAGGCACCCCTCAATAGATATATTTTTAAAAAGATTTTATTTATGTATTTATTTGACAGAGAGAGAGAGAGAGAGCACAAGCAGGGGGAGTAGCAGACAGAGGAAAATGGAGAAGCAGACTCCCAGCTGAGCAGGGAACCTGATGTGGGGCTCAATCCCAGGACCTCAGGATCATGACCTGAGCCAATGAAGGCAGACGCTTAACTGACTGAGCCACCCAGACGCCCCACTCAATAGATATTTTTTACTAAATGAAAGAATAAAGAGCATAAGCAGAAACAGTTTATTTAAAAATTTAGAATTTTCTGATGTCTCAAATAAATAGAGCATGTATCAGAGACTCTTATCTCAAAAGGGAAACTGGAACTTAATCAAGTTTAGCCTTCCACAGGGTAGAAGAAGATGGAAATGAGAGATAAACCAGAAGTCTTTTAATAGATGCATGCGGGTGAGAATGGACAATTCTGGCCCACAGAGTGCTTTTTATGGCACCCACAAGGTTGGAAGACTTGGAAGATTTCATACTAAAACTCTGGGTTTCTGGCATCTCCTGAAAAATGGGAAGATCTGGCCCCATGGTTGCTGTGGTCCTCCATTAAGCATTGTGCAACAGTATCTTTCCATTAGAAAGTTCACCATCGACTTCCACTCCTATGGTCTTACAACGCGCCCAGTGTATTTATTTCCATCACCCACCTGGCCACTGTACCGGGAGCTGGCGGTCCCTGTTTCTGATGATACACTACGTTGGTGACATTGGCCAGAAAAAACACACATTTAGCTTAGTTGATAAAGAACATAAGACAATGAAGGGACACAGTGCTGTGACAATATTTCCCGCATCTGTCCACTGGTGTAATGAGGGGCCTATTGGTCAGAGATGGTCTAATCCCATCTTGCTCACTATTTAGCACATGTTATATTAATAGTGGTAACATCTGATGCAGTACAGTATGATTCAGATTTTCTATTCCATTTCTCATAGCAACAACAAATGTTTTCCTTCTGAGTCAGCATTACCTAGATGCTACTGCTGACCAAAATTAGACCATGTATTCTCAACCACATAAATACGAGCCGTTGAGAATTTTCTTAATATTGATGGCGTATGTGGGTCATATCATTAGCCTACGCTTATCGTTCTGTGATCTATGTTTGGCTGCTACAGAGCCAGAAGGGGAAATGCAAGAGCATTTTCTCTGTTATGCAAGCATCATTACATTATAATGAATAGGTAATTTTAAATTGGGCTGATGAGTCATATTACAGTAATCCAATATTTCCTTTGTAAAGTCCCTGAGGTTTATACAAGGAAATCTATTCTAAGAATAACAACGGGAATGATGGAGCGTGTGCCTTTCAGCACCTCGGTCTTTATTTACTAGTTGTGTGATCCTGGGGACAGAGTTCAACCTTCGGTAGCCTCAATCTACTCTGGATTAAGTGAGATTAATTCCACGATTATTCCACGATGTGGAAGCCTGAAGGACAGTACCTGGAACAGAACAGGATCAATCCAGGTCAGTATGTTTTTTAAAACAGAGATTGATTCTTAAGATCTACTAAATGATAGATGAGCCCTTCTCCTGAAATTTATTTCCCTGTGTAGTAGGGGATTACATATTGGGTGCACAGAGGATGATTCTAGAATAGACGTAAATGGGGGAAAGAAAAAGATTGATCTTTTTCCTTCCAGCTCTCAAGCCAGGCAAAAGGGACCATGACCCTTTATTTGGCATTTCTTTTCTGAACTGACAAAAACTTATAGCAGACCCCTAAAACCTGTACTGGAATAGAACCCATTTTTAATCCCAGCCTATAATTCAGCTGTATCCAGCCCACTTATCTTACTAATGCCATGAAGCAGCAAGAGTTTATGTTTTCACATTCCCCAAAAGTCTTTCTTTTTCTTCTGGTTGAAATAAGTCCTATAACTTTATCACTTTGTATCCCCCATTCCGATCATGAACATTAACAAAGATTTAAGCTATGGCCCAGCTGCCCTATGATGCAGAAGGCACTTGAGGTAAAAGGGGAACCCTGTTCTCAATAGAGAGACTTATGAGCAAAATGGAGCTACCATGTTTTTTGTTTAAGATTTATGTATTTATTTGAGAGAGAGAGAGAGAGAATGAGTGGGGGCAGGCGCAGAGGGAGAGAATCCCCAGGCAGACTCCCCGAAGAGGGTGGAGACCCATGCTTGGCTTGATCCCACAACACACGATCAGGACCAGAGAAAAGACCAAGTCCCACGCTCAATCCACTAAAGCCACCCAAGCGCCCCTTAGAGTCACCACTTATTGTGTGCCCACAGACTGCAGACAGGGCTCTGTGCTGTTTACAGCGTGAACTAAGAGCCAGTGGTGTAGTGAATAGTTACTAGATGCCTCCCCCCCCCACTTTCCGCTGGGGATCCTCAGGGATGCTAAACCCAATCCCGGCTCACGCAGGCGGGCACATGACCAGGGTTAAGCCAGTCGGTGCACTTCCTGCCCCTGGCGAGTGATTGGTTCAGAGATGGCCACGTGACCCACTGTGGTCCAGTTAGTGCGAACTGCCTGACCTGCTGTCGCTTTCTGGTTTGGGTATTAATACTGGAGGCCTGTAACTCCTGTGACCCTTTTTATTAGCACGATGGGAGGGCATATAAAGAAGCAGGTAGCATGGCAGGAATCGCAGATGAATAATGAGGATTTCATCATCTCCAGACCAGCCTATGCTGAAAGCCCACCCTATCTCCCGGCTTCTCCGTTACAGAAGCTGGTGGGTCTTCTTTATTGTGTAAACGACCGTGAATTAGGTTTCCTGTGACTTGAAGGAAAGCATCGCACATGATCTCATGGTAAATATCAGGCCCATTTTCATAGCTGAGCAAACAAGAGTATTTGTCTCCATCACCAAGCCAACACATAGCAAAACTATGATCTCAGTCAAAGTTTGACTGACCCCCAAGCCCACGCTCTTTCTATGACTGTATGTCCCAGATTTTAATGCAGTATAAGAGGTACATGGAAAGTACGGTAGTGACAGAAAGGAAGGAAGGATCAACTCCCGTGTGCGCGTGGTGGGCGTGGAGATATTCCCGGAGGAGGAATGACGTGTTCAGAGGCATGCACGGAGTAACTGGCTCCTGACATATGCCGAATCAATGTTTTCTGTTTTATCTTCTTTTACGCTCCTGAAAGATACACATTGCCAGAGAATCCTAAGCTGAGGGTCCCCATCTCTTCATGGGGCCTTGAAGACAAGGGAACTGAAAGTAAAGCTACCATTCTAAAGTAGAGTTGCACAGATTAATTCAAACATTCCTCCTTTACCATTCATAAGAGCTATGTCAGCCTACTGTGGCTACCCCTTGCTGCTTGGTCAGCAAGTCCTGTTGTCCCTTTAATGTCACTTTGGTCTAGACCCTCCTTTTGATGTCAGTGCCATTGTTCATTGTTATGTAAAGCCTTGCTGCTCAAAGTATGGTCCATGGACCAGCAGCCTCAACATCAGGTGGGAACCTCTAAGACTCTCAGAACCTCATCTAAAACCATCTGGATCAGAATGTCCATTTTAGCCCATTAAGCTTTGAGAAGCACTTTTGTATTTTACCAGTAGAGCCTCCCAACTGTTGATACGTGCCTCTAATTTTATGTCACCTCCACTCCCCACCCCATTTTCCCGGGAACCATCAAATGACATTTCAGAAGTACCAACTGTGTCTCTATCCTGCTGAATATCAGTCATTCCCTCCATGGTCCCTTGTGACCTTCTGAATAATCTCCATATTCCTTTGACCTTGGTGCCAAATGTGACTCTTTTCTGCCTGGGGAGTCTCATCTCTTGCTGGCCCTTGACTCCTACCTACATGGCAGCTTAGTTGTGGAACAGCTCAGTGGTTGAACACATGGGCCTTTGGGTCATATAGACTTGGTTTTAATATCTGGCACCACCCAGGGTGACTTTGGAAATCTCACTTAACCTCACTGAGGCTGTCTTCATCTGTTAAGAAGAAGGGAAAAAAAGGCATGTGTGTAGGTAGTTAAGAAAAGCCAACTCATTGGCTTGTAATGTGCACAGAACCCAGAACTCTGAGCCTGGCACACAGCGAGCCCTCAAGAGAGCAGCTACTTTGGTTTGGACTTCCCCAAATTCATTTGTATCTCTTTTTGTATCTTTCCACTTGCTGTTCCAGCTGCCCAGAAATCTTCCGGTCTTCACTTGATCACTCCTATTCATACCTCAAAACTTAGCTCAGATGTCACCTCCTCCAGGAAGCCTCATTTGTCACCTTTGTCATCTCAATCAGTGCTTCCTGGCATCTAGGCTTACATCTATCATAACACTCTTCAGAGGCACTGAATTACATAGGTATTTCTTTAATAAAATGGGAAATCATATATATTAACAAATGCAGCTTGTTTATAGACAGAACCTAACAAAACAGGGCATCCCCAGGGAAATAAATATACAAGGTCTTGGTTGAAACATTTATGTTCCTTCTCATGAGGATGTCCCAGGATGCACTTTATGACATACAGTTTTAAGAACCTTGTAAATGATAGCCGACAAGAGCGTTCCTTCTTGAGAGAAGTGTGGGAAACACAGGACAGGGTTACACAAAGCTGAATAGTTCTCACAGCTTCTAAGGTGCTAATATTCATAAAGAATCTCCAAGAAGGTGATACATTATGCATTGGCCACCTGCCTCGGCCCACAGTTTCTGGCAACTACTGAACAACACTTCTTCGTGGCTGAACCCTGGAATCTAGCACACTCTCTGGCACTGAATTCAGGCTCACAAATATTTGTTGGAAGAGTAAATATTAAATGTATATTGCATTGTCCATGGGGAGACATCACTGGAGCCCAAATTAGTTCAATGGTAAAAGGAACAGAGAGGAAGGGACAGGCTATAGGTTAACCAATGTCGAACCACTTAGGCTAATAACAGCAAGATTTGTAGGTCGAAATACACATTTTCTGGCTTGAATACCTGGCAGGAAGAAAAATGTCATCTGCTGTGGCTGGTTTTGGAGAGAAGGGATTCGATGTGAGGTGCTTGGGACATTTAGTCTAGCGGAGCTGTCCAACAGAGTTGCTTATACACATCTGGAAATACAGATCTGTGAACTTGTGGCTCCTCTACTCACTTTGCTATTAGGTTTATGTCAGCCTTCTTCCAGAAATTACGGGACCTGCCTCAGGGCTGATGGAAAATGGTAGAGAGTAGAATCGGGTCTGTACCTACACAGCCAGTGTGGATAGGATACAAGGATTTTGCTCCCTGGATGGAGTAGTATTGTAGAGCATCTGGGAATATCAGCCTCATGTACAGAGGGGGGGCTCCTGATCATTCCACATGGAACAGTCAGGTACACATAGAACAGCATAGAGCATTTGTGTTATTATGTGCCTGTGAGAGCTATATACAAATCAGGGAATTTTTAATAGACTTCTCTTCCATTTACTTAGTTCATTCATTCACTCAACAAACATTTACTGAATACCTACTGTGTGCCATTCCATATTCCAGCTCTGATGATTTGCAAGTGAATAGAGTACATTTCTACTCCGTGGATAGACTCATGTCAACATGTGAATTGTAATAAGTTGTAGTACACACTTTTTGTATAAGTATTTTTAAAAGATTTTATCTATTTATTTATTTGAGAGAGAGATGGAGAGTGGGGGGAAGAGAGTGCATAAGTGGGGGAAAGGGCAGAGAGAGGAGAGAGCAAGAGGCAGATTCCCGCTGAGCACAGGACCCAACCCTGGGCTCGATCCTAGGGCCCTGGGATAATGACCTGAGCCAAAGGCAGAAACTTAACCGACTGAGCCACCCAGGCATCCCCACATAGTACACAATTCTGGTGAGTATAATTTGGCAGGACATCTCTGGAGGACAGTTTAACAAAAGGCATCAGGTGCCCTTGACAATGTACATATCCTTTGACTCGGCAATTTCACGTTTAGGAGTTCCTCCTAAGGACAGAAAGGATGTCTCCAGAGCTCTAGCTGCAAGACTGTTTTTACAGTTTTCTAGATCATTCCACGAAGAATGCAATGGAGGATTTTAAGCACACGAGGGGCATTGAACATGTGTGTGCTCCAGGATAATTTTAGAAGCAGTGTGGAGAATGGTCTCTAGTGGGGGGAAAACAGAGAAGATGGTTTTTGCAAGAGTCTAAGTGAAAGACGATGCAGAAGTGAGCTAAAACAAGGCAGTGGGAATGGAGGGGACAGCTGGATTTGGGAGAGCTGTCCAAGGTAGACAGTAGAATTTGTTGACCAACCATGGTCAGGGGGGAGACCACAGCACATTGGAGAGTGAGGTAGTGAGGAAAAAGTGTGAGATTTCTAATTCAGGTGGAGCAGGTTTGGGGAAAGACCTAAGGATCTGATCTTGAAAATGTTCACATCTTGAGGTTATAAACCTCTTTTCCTGGGCATTGCCATGATGATTCCTTGAATGGAAATGAAAGCTTGGAGAGGTGGTGTGAACTGTGGGTAAGTGGTCTCTGGGACTGGAGGGCTGAGATTGAATGCGGGTCCTGCCTTTTACTGTAAGCAGTTTACTTACTTATTAAGGAGGAACTCTCTGAGCAACAAGCCCCTATGTCATAGGATATTGTTTGAAGTATAGAGTTAAGAAGAGTAGGTCTTGGGGTGCCTGGGTGGCTCAGTGGGTTAAATCCTCTGCCTTCGGCTCAGGTCATGATCCCGGGGTCCTAGGATCGAGCCCCGCATCGGGCTCCCTGCTCAGAGGGAAGCCTGCTTTCCCCCCTCTGTCTGTCTGCCTCTCTGCCTACTTGTGATCTCTGTCAAATAACTAAATAAAATCTTAAAAAAAAAAAGAGTAGGTCTTGAAAAGTGCCCAGTTTGTACTAACTGATCAATAAATGTCAGTTAAAAACAAAACAAAACAAAAGGGGTGCCTGGGTGGCTCAGTCGGTTAAGTGTCTGCCCTCAGCTGAGGTCATGATCCCAGGGTCCTGGGATCAAGTCCTATATCGGGCTCCCTGCTCAGCTTCTCCCTCCGGCCCTCCCCTTCCCATGATCTCTCTCTCGAATAAATAAATAAAATCTTTAAAAAGTATTAAACAAAAACAAAAAACTAGGAAAGTGCCATAATAAAGAGAGAGTCCCCATGCACCCTGGGGATTTTTCTCAGACTCCCTCCGTACCCTACACAAGAACATAGCTTTGGCTTCTCTCATAATAACTTCATGTCTCAGCATGGCTGAAACACCTGATGCCCTCCCCTTGAGCATTTCGTGCAGAAGCACTAGTCCCAGCTCTCCAACAGATGCAGGATTTCAGGTCTTAAGTCTTGGGTCTATATTTCTTTAGCTTCTTTTCTCTCTCCTAAGCCTCCTTCAAGAGTGTGCTTGAAAGCACACAGTGTGCTTTCTGGAACTCTCTTTAACTCTGTTTGCTCCTCCAAATCCATTTCCCTCTTTCGTCCATTTTCCCAGGATGGCTGGGCATTTCCAAGAGGTGGCGGGGGCAGGGGTGGTGGAACATGGGAGAGGAACAGGGGCTGCAGATAGAAATTAGAAATTGGGGCCACCACAAAGGACAGTTTTAACTAGAAAGGGGTGAAGAATGAGAAGAGAAGAGCTGGAAGGGGATCAAGATTGGAGAGGTATCACTGAAAGGGGTGAGTGATGGGGAAAGAGCTCATAAGGGAGATGGAACCGTGGGGGCTGGAACCAGGATGAGCAGAAAAGAGGCGTTCTAGAAGGCAGGTGCAGTGGGAGTTCAGAGTAGGGTCTGGTTTGCAGGGTTGTAATTTTTTGGAGGGATCAAGTAGGATGATGATTGAAACAAGGAGAATGGATATAACAAGAAATGGGGATCTTGAGCCGTTTCAGTGGAATGGAGAGAGGCGATTTGCCCAAAGGTTATGAACTGGTCAGTGGTGTAGCGAGGACCCCACGTACAGTAGAATGTTAGTAGTGTCTCTTGTGTGTTTTAGAAACTAAGGATATGTTATTGCATCGTTTAAGAGACGAAACCCTAAACCCCAAGCTCATACTTTTATGCTTAATCCAGTTTTCACTTCTCCCTAAGCTGGGAGGCGGTCTGTCAACACATTTGGTCTATTGTACCCCATCTGTATTTATTTGAGATGCCTAACAAACACATCCAGATTTGCTTTATGGAAGCTTATGAGCTCCTAAGACATTGATCACAGGCTTTACAAACACAGAACTGTGGGATTCCCAACTCTGCGTGAAGAAAAGTACACAGTTCTGCTTTGCAACTAACCCTCCCGGCCTTGGCCAAGCCCAGCCCTTGGCAACCACTCACCTGCTTCCTTTCTCTACAGAGTTTCTATAGATGTGCTTCCTCTATAGATAGACATCCCAGGCACTCCATATAAATGGAATCATGCAATACACATGTGGTCAGTTACCACTGGTATCTTTCACTTAGCCTAGTGTTTTTAAGATTCACCTATGCTGTAGGGTGCTATCTACACTTTGTTCCTTTTTATGGCCAAATACTATTTCACCTTAAAAACATGTCACATTGTATTTGTCCATGGACTTTTGTGCTGTTTCCAGCTTTTGGGATCTCCAGAATCATGCTGCTATGAATGTTGGTGCACACGTTTTTATATGGTCATATTTTTTCGTTTCCTGCGGGTGCATAGCCAGGATTGGAATTGCTGGGTCCTATGGTAACCATGTTTACCCTTTTGAGAAAGTGCCAGGCTGTCTTCCAAAGCGGCTTCACTGGGGTACATTTCCACCCGCAACCCCGAGAGGGGTCCAATTTCTCTCCTGAGTCTGTTTTAACAGATCTATCTCTATTTTGTCTTGGAGACATCACTGAGTAAAAGACCTCAAGGTGAGAACTCCAAATCTTCAGCCAGCACAATGTAGTAGTAGGAATAATAATACAAACAGCAAGGACGATATCAGTTGTTTTGGGGCCCTCCGATGTGACGTCGCGCTTGTTCTCATTTCGCCATTGTGGCAGTCCCCCGCATAGTGTCATTAGAAGCTGAGAGGTAAAGAAAGTGAAGCTCAGAGAAATTAAATGGCATGTCACATGGGGTAACGCAGCTGGCAGGTGGCAGATTCGGGGCTGGAACTCAGATACTCCAGATTTCAAAAGCCTGCGTTTTTGAACCCCGTGCTGTTCCGGATACGCTCGGGGTTG
>ML093530.1:189411-223484 GCA_003697995.1 Taxidea taxus jeffersonii
GCCCATTTACAAATTGTTAACACGCCGAATAAAGGATCAAATTACCAAGATGATACTGCCTCATTTTCCCTTTCAATCAACCCAAATGACAGTTATACAAGTGTGAGGCACTGGCCCTTTGTAATCATCCAGCATCCCCTACGAGTCTGGCATTCCCAGAAGAGAGAGGCGCGGAGCCAGGACGGGAAGCCAGGGCTGGAAGAGCCACTTAATAATTCCACGCAGATGGTTACTTTAGTCAGTTACTGACCTTGAAGCGTCACCACCCTAGACTAACACAAACAGACAGGGTTCTGGGCACGGCTGTGGCAGAGCTCCTTTTGTCCCCTAGGATTACGGAATTGTATTACTCACACATTTTTAGAAACAGAATTCATCTGCTTTTCAAATATGCAAAAGCACGTGCTCAGTAGAGATGATTGGAGAATTCAGAAAATTAAAAAGGAAAAGGTTTCCCCCAACTCTCCACTCTTAGAAACAACTACTGTGAATATCATTGTGTATCTGCTCCTAGTCTTTTTATTTTCCATGCATTAAAAACATTATTGATTCTTTTTCTGATTATAAAAGTAACACATATCCCTTGTGGGAACATTGGAGAATTCAAACAAAACATTATTTGTTATCTCGACAGTCCACAGGTAGTCACTCTTAATGCTTTGGTATATGTCATTTCAACGTTTTCTTTTGGGGCACCTGGGTGACTCAGTTGGTTAAGCATCTGCCTTTGGCTCAGGTTAGGATACCAGGGTCCCGGGATCAAATCTCACCTTGGGCTCCCTGCTCAGTGGGGAGTCCATCTCTCCCTCTGCTCCTCTACCCACTTGTGCTTGCTCTCTCTCTCTCTCAAATAAATAACATCTATTTAAAAATTTTTTTTAAAGATTTTTATTTATTTATTTGACAGAGAGGGATCACAAGTAGGCAGAGAGAGAGGGGAAGCAGGCTCCCTGCCAAGCAGAGAGCCCAATGTGGGACTCAATCCCAAGACCCTGAGATCATGACCTGAGCTGAAGGCAGAGGCTTAACCCACTGAGCCACCCAGGTGCTTCTCAAATAAATAAAATCTTAAAAAAAAATAAGTGTTTTGTTTTGTTGGATATGTATATATGTGAACAGATAACAAAATTGGATCACAGAATTTTTCATTCAATTTCTACTATTATCTCTTTATGAAATACTTAATATGACTGAGATCACAGTGTACACTTGATCTTAACCAAAAGATCAAAAACCATAGCCCATACTTTGCATTACAATGTGTTCTCTACTTTTCCTTCTTACGTTTTGGTGAACATTGTGTTACAATGTTTCCTTGTGACATTTCGAACTCTTTGTAAACGTAATTTTACATTAAGTACAGAATTTATTTAGCCATTTCTCTTTTGTAAGATACTAGACTTTTCCCACATTTTACAGAAATTATAAGAAATACCTTGTGTGTATTTTTCTTAATATTTCAAATATTTCTTAGGGTAGATTCCTAGGAGTTAGATGATTGGATCTAAGAGGTCTGGCTATTTTTTCTTTTCTTGTTTTTTTTTTTTTTAAATTATGACATTAATTTTAATTTAATACAGAAAATTAGAATAACATGACAAAGATCCCTGAGCCTACTGAATATTTTGTCTTTAATTTTATTTACTCACCCTTTTATTTAGTTTCTTTAAAAAAAGATTTCACCTATGTATTTGAAAGACAGAGGGAGTATACACATGAGCGAGGGAGGGGCAGAGGGAGAAGCAGACTCCCTGCTGAGCAGGGAGCCCATTGTGGGGCTTGATCCTAGGATCCTGAGATACTGACCTGAGTGGAAGGCAGATGCTTAACTGACTGAGCCATCCAGGTGCCCCACTTAATTAGCATTTAATATTGAGATATAATTTCCACAGAGTAAAGGGCATTTATATTAAGTGGTTTTCTCAATGAATATCCATACTCAGATATATATATATATACATATATATATATCCATGTAAATCATATATATGTGTATGTGTACACACACACACACATCCCACTATATCATCAATCATTTCAGTACATTTCTAGTATTTTAACAAGTTCCTCTTCTTGTTTATTGTTCAGTAGCCCCCTTAAAGTAGCCACCTTCTGACACTTATCACTATAGATAAATTTTGTCTGTTTTTGAAATTTACATGGATGGAATCATTCAGTATGTACTATTCTCCGTCTGGTTTCCTTATTTAATATTAAGTCTTTACAGGTCATCCCTTTTTTTGGTAGTAGTTTGGTATATTCCACTGATGTGGCTATAATCCCCCCCAAATATGTACATATCATAAATGTTACTGAGGATGTGGAGAAATGAGATCCCTCCTACACTGCTGGATGGAATGTAAAATGGCTCAATCACATGGAAAGCAGTTAGGCTGTTTCTCAATAAGCTGAACATAGAATTACCATATAACCCAGCAATTCCAGTCTTTGGTACCTTAAATAAGGTACTCAAACAGGTATTTCTATGCACATGGTCACAGCAGCACTATTCACCATAGCCAAAAGGTAGAAACCACACACATGTCCATTGATGGATGAATGGATAAACCAAATGGGGCGTATTCATACATGGCATGGCCATCCAAAGGAGAGAAATACTGATTCATGCCATGGCATGGATGAACCTTAGAAACAGTATGCAAAGAGCAAGAAGCTGGACACAAAATTCACACAGTGTATTATTTCATTCACTTGAAATGCCCAGAACAGGTAAATCCATACAGAAAGAAAGGACTGGGGGTTGCCAGGAGCTGGAGGGAGAGGGAATATGGGATCACTACTTAACGGGCATGGAAGTTTCCTGAAAATGTAATGAAATGTTTTGGAGCGAGATAGAGGTGGTGGCTGTACAACACTGGGAAAAGACAATACTACTGAACTGTTCACTTTAAAATGGTTACTTTTGGGTTAATGTGAATTTCACCTCAACAAAAAAAAAATTAATGGAGTCAAACTTAATATTTTTCTTTAAGGTTCGTGTTTTGGGGTCTTAGCTAACGTAAGCTTCTACTGCGAAAGAATAAAGATATTCTTCTATATGATCTTAAAATTTTAAAAATTTTGTTTTTTCTCATTCAGGTCTTTAATCTACCTGGAATTTTATATATGATATGTATCTATATGTTAGGAAGTCCAAGGTTGACATTTTTTAGTTCTCCATTTCATTAGGCAACTATTTTGCCATCATTTAGTGAAGAGTCTATCCTTTCTATAGTCATTGGCAATGCCTCCTCCGTCATATACCAGCTTTCCACATATATGTGGGTCTATTTTGGGGCTCTTGATTTTCTTTATATATCTCAAAGTTTTACAATAGGTTTTTAAAAAATATTTTGTTTATTTGTCACAATTCTTATGCTTCATTTATTTTTCCTGTCTAACTAGACCAGGATCTCCCAAAGTGGAGAAGACAGGCATCCTTGCTTTGTTCCCATCCTTAATGATCAGGCACAGAGGGTCAATAGTAAATGTCAAATGTTTGCTGTTGATTTTTGATAATGACTCTCTAGAAGGTTAAGGAAATGAGCTTCTATTCTTAATTTGCTACGAAAAAAAGACAGACATGTATGTGACTGCTGATTTTTTCAAATGTTTTTTCTGTACTCTTAAGGTCATCCAAGAGGTTTTTCTTTTAATCTGTTACTATGGTATATCAATAGATTTTCTGATTATGAGATCATTTCTACATTTTTAAAATAAACCTCATTTGTTCACAATGTATTTTAACATTTAGAACTTTGTACCTGTGTTTATAGGTGAGCTCACTCTAGAAATCTTTTACTGTACCATTTTAATCTAGGTTTGATATCAAAGTCATATATTGTACTCATAAAATGAAAAATTTTTATGAAATAAGGATTATCTGTTATTTTGTTAAAGCTCACCTATAAAACTGTGTGGGCCTGATGCCTTTGTGGGACTAAGGAGGAAAATAAATTTTTATTTTATTTTTTTATTTTATTTTTTTTAAGAGTTTATTTATTTATTTGACAGACAGAGATCACAAGCAGGCAGAGAGACAGGCAGAGAGAGAGGAGGAAGCAGGCTCCCCACTGACCAGAGAGCCCGATGTGGGGCTCGATCCCAAGACCCGATCATGACCCAAGCCGAAGGCAGAGGCTTTAACTTGCTGAGCCACCCAGGCGCCCCGGAAAATAAATTTTTATATTAAGAATTCAGCTTTTGGGGTGTCTGGGTGGCTTAGTTGGTTAGCAGCTGACTCTTGGTTTTTGATCTCAGGGTCCTGGGGTTGAGCCCTGAGTCAGGCTCTGCGCTCAGTGGGCAGTTTGCTTGAGGACTGTCTCTCTCCCTCTCCCCCCACTCACTCTCTTTCTCTCTCTAAAATAGACAAATCTTTAAAAAAAAGAATTCAGTTTTTGAAGTGATTATTGATTTTTTTTTACTTCTTAAATACATTTTAGTAATTTACTTCTTAAAGAAAGTTATCTATTTCAACTGGTTTAAAAAAAGCTTCCTGTATTTGTGTCATCTATCCCTTTTCATTTCTAATATTACTCATGAGTGCCTGTCCTGGTGGGTCTTGAGAGGTTTGCTTTCTGTATTAGTAATATTCCCCCCAAGGCTTTTGGTTTTGTGGATCTCCTCTACTGCTTCTTGTTTTTCTATTTTTTAAATTTATGTTCTTGTTATTATTTTTTCTACTTCACAGGGTTTTTTTTAAAAGATTTTATTTATTTATTTTAGAGAGAGAGTGGGGTGGAGGGGCAGGGGGACAGGGAGATAGAGAGAAACTGAAGCAGACTCTGCATTTAGCATAGAACCTGTTGCCGGCTTGGTCTACCGAACCTGAGATCGTGACTTAGACAAAATTAAGAGTCAGACTTTAATCAACAGAGCCCCCAGGGCACCCCATCTGTTCTTTTTTTTTTTTTTTAAAGATTTTATTTATTTATTAGTTAGAGAGCGAGCACAGGCAGACAGAGAGGCAGGCAGAGGCAGAGGGAGAAGCAGGCTCCCTGCCGAGCAAGGAGCCCGATGTGGGACTCGATCCCAGGACGCTGGGATCATGACCTGAGCCGAAGGCAGCCGCTTAACCAACTGAGCCACCCAGGCGGCCCCCATCTGTTCTTTTTTATCCAACTCTTTTGAGTTGAACACTTAATCCATTTTCTTTTCTTTTTTTTTTTTTTTACCATTTTTAAGGGTATAATCAGTGGTAGTATACTCATTCATTTGAATGCAGCCATCACCATTCATCCCCAAAACTATTTTCATCTTGTAAAACTGTAAATCTCTACCCATTTAACAGTAACTCTCTATTCTCCCCTACCCTAGTCCCTGGTAATCACCATTCTACTTCCTATCTCTATGATATTTGACTCCTCTCAATGGCTAGTGTAACTGGAATCACACCATATCTGTCTTTTTGTGACTGGCTTATTTCCCTTAGTATCATGTCCTCAAGGTTTATCCATGTTGTGACATAGTGTAGAGCACCCTTCCTTTCTAAGGCCGAATGGTATTCCATTGTATGGCTAGACCATGTTCTGCTTCTCCATTCATCCTTACCCACTTATTTTTAGCCTTATGGGTTTTTTATTTTTTGATTCAGTTGGAATTTATTTTTTAACCTAAATTCAATTACTTAGTATATATAATTTATTATAAATTAATAATAAATTATAATCCATTACAAGTTATATAATTTATTAATTATATACAATGCATGATTATATAATTATGCAACAATTATGTAATTATGTAATAGTTATTATGCCATATTTATGCATAATTATGTAATAATTGTGCAATAATATAGCATAATAACTATTAATAATTATTGCATAATTAGCATATAATATATATTTTTTCAGGGGTACAGCTCTGTGATTCATCAGTCTTATATAATACCTAGGGCTCATTACAACACATACCCTCCCCAATGTCCATCACCATTTTTTTTTTTACCGTAGGCACTGAGGTTAAACATTTACTTCTACCAAAACCTAACAAGTTTTGATATATGGTATTTTCATGGTTATTCAGCTCTAAACAGTTTATGATTTTCGTTCTTATTTCCTTTTTCTCCCATGGGCTATTTAGTTGATTACTGACAATAACTTTTTTTTTAAAGACTTCTCCGCTCATTTTGAGAGGGAGAAAGAGTGTGTCTGTGGGGGGAGAAGCAGAGGGAGAGAAGCCTCAGGCAGACTCCCTGCTGAGCATGTAGCCCAGTGTGGGGTTCAATCCCTTGACCCTGAGATCACAACCTAAGCTGAATCCAAGAGTTGGACACTCAACTGACTGAGCCACCCAGGAACCCTTATTGATAATGACTTTTTAAGGGCACTGACTACCAGTGGCTAAATAATTTTCTTAAACAACTAGGCCATGCAACACTTTCACAAGCTAAATGGATATAAAAATCACCCCAGATGACATCTTAAAAGCAACAATAAACAACAAACAAACAACTCATATCCTCCAGCCTCCCTCCTATCCCTCCTGCCATACAGAACACCATACAGAGCAGTGTAAGAAATCTGTACGATAAAGAGGCTAAGTCCTGATTCAGGTGTGGACCAGGCCCCTTGGACTTGGAGCAAACCATCTTTTTGCACCTCAGTTTCAAGCTTTGTAAAGCAAGCCTGAGAAAATAGCATCTGTTTCACAGTTATTAGAAGTTTAGCACCCAGCCCTCATTCAATAAACTCTTCCTAATTTTTATCAATCTAGCTGCTGATTTTACTTTGTACTCCTAATGCTTCCATGCTGTGTTGCTAAGATAAACCTCCGAGTTTCTGGAAAGTAGAGATCCGTGTTCCAAACAGCTTTGTTATATTTGTGTCCAAAATAAGTTCATGTCTCTCTCAAGTTCATGCAAACACCTATGGAATTGACACAGGGCACCTGCTAACAAGGCTGTCCCATTTCACATTCTAGTTACACATGCAGAAGCAAAGCCCAGAGATTCTCACAAAAATGCACCCAACCAAGCTCAGAACCCCACAGATTCAGGACCACACTCGGGCTTCTGCACACACCCCACCAAAGATGGATCCATCGCCCACAGCTAGAGAGGTGCTCACCAATCCCACTCAAAACCTAGCAGCCCGCTGACAGATCACAAGCAGCGCAGTGTCCTGGCAAAGCATCACCACCGGCTTCAGCACGGGCGGGGGGCTATGTTTTTACTTCCTTTGGGTTGGTTCTATTTTAGTTGTTGTTTTCGTTGTTCTTCTTAGAGTTATCATCTGCCCCTCTTTCTCTCTACCCAACCCCCCAGCCCCTCTCGCCTCCAGTGCGCATGCGCCCCGCATCCCTCCCCCCTGCCGGGTACCAGTCAGCGCTCCCCGGCCCTGACGGCGGAAGAGATGGAACAGCGTCACGAGCGCCCGGCCCCTTAAAACGCTGCTGGCTGGAGCCGCCTCCCTCCCTGCAGCCCGCGGCGGGGATGGAGTAAAGGGGGAACCCGTCGACCTGCCCGCGGGGATCAGCGATGGAGTTAAAGCAATCTCTGTCCACCCATCTGGAAACTGAGAAGCCTCTGAGGCGCTATGGGGCGGTGGAGGAGACGGCGTGGACAGCGGAGGGACTGGGGAGAAGTGAGTACTCGGCTGGAAGGGCGGGGGGGATCGTTGGGGATCCGTGCGCTGGAGCCGGTGGTCGTGGGAGCGCAGGGATCTTCGGGGAGCGGACCAAGGGGAGCGCCCCCGCAGCGGGGCTTTCAGGGCTGGGGGGATGCGCAGAGCTGCGCAGCGACGCACTCTCCCGCGAACCTTTTGTTAAGGGGGACCCTCCAGGCTGGGCTTCGCAGGGGGAGGCTCGGGAAATCGCAAGGCAGCAAGCCGGGAGCCTGGGGTGGACTCGGTATAGTCCCGGATCCGTAAGCTCGCAGCTGGTGTTGGAAAGTAAGGTCTTGCCTGCAGCCCAGAGAGGAGAGTCGGGTCTCCGCCTGGGATGCGCTAGGACGCTGGAGCGGTCGGACCATCCTGGAAAGCGCCCACGTCCCTGGAGAGGGGGGAGTGTCCGCTGGGTTTCTGCCGCGTTTCTCCCCCGGCGCCGCGAGGTTTGGGGCACACCTGAAATCCCCAGCTTTTCTTCCCCCGCCTTCTCCTGGGTCGCAAGTGGGACGGAAAGGGTTAGGGGAAGGTTAACCCTGTGCGCACCCTTCTCCCTTGACTCATTCAGTCTTTGGTTTGGGTATAATCCTAGAAGGCACTTCTGAAACGGGCCGACTTTATTTGTCGAGTCTCTCTACGGTATTTAGGTGTCCACAGTGTTTGCGGATAAACCAAGGATTTTTGTTTTTCATGAATAGGACGCGGCGGTTAAAACTCCTGCTTTCGAGTGTAGAGGTAGCCGCAAGGACCCCACAGGGCACCAGCCCTCCCTGCAAAGCCAGGGCTCTCTGTGGTGCCCCTGTCTTTTCAGTGCTCCCCCTAGCACGCTGCCTCCTGCCGGGCTGGGAAGGGTCTCTCACCCTTCTCTAGGACCCTCAGCTTCCTGCCTTGGCTCTGGGTAACCGTGCTCAGCTCCAATCGCAGAGCTATGTTGGATCAAAGTATTGAGTGTGCTCCCGTCTTGACTGGGTAGAAGACCGTGTGGGTCCATGCGTGTGTGTGTGCTCCTTCTCCACACCTATTGTGACAAATTCAGAAAATCTTCCTAGAATGGCTCAACTATATTCTTTTTTTTTAATTTAAGATTTTATTTATTTACTTGACAGGCAGAGATCACAAGTAGGCAGAGCGGCAGGCAGAGAGAGAGGGGGAAGCAGGCTCCCTGCTGAGCAGAGAGCCCAATGTGGGGCTCAATCCCAGGACCCTGGGATCATGACCTGAGCCGAAGGCAGAGGCTTTAACCCACTGTGGCTCAACTATATTCTGGTTCTCAAGGGTTCAAGTTGAAATCACAAATGCCTTCATTCTGCACCTGGCACCCACAGTGCTCCCAACCTCTTTTCTTGCTCCTTTAAAAATCTGGGTCCTTCCTTCTCTTTTCTCCTTTCAAAACCCATTGGCTTTGGTACTTTGGTGTGACACCAGGGCTGAGGGGCTCTGCTTTCTACAAGCTCAGAATAATCCCCACAATGGCTGTCTTTTATTGACAGACAGACATGCACCAGGTCCTGTGCTAAGAACTTTAAAGGCATTATCTCATTTAGTCCCCACAGCTACCTCCCGTCCTCAGTTGGAAAAAGCCAGCCTTGCTAGGAGCCGTGAGAGTGAACTTTCAGGGCCAGGATTTGAACCCAGAGCCCCTCTCTGCTTTTAACATGAAGGGTTATTGCTTTCACAGTCACAGGAAGCTCCTCAAATCTGTGTGAGTCTCAGAACACATACAAGTACAGGGCCACCCTTTTGGTCTCTGGAGCCCCCGGTGGCCTTGAAAGAATGCTGGGTCCTTGCAGAGTGGAAGCCGTGTTCAATTAGGCTCTGGGTTTGAATGCTGGCCCTGCCCCTTGCTGCCTATGGGACTGACTCAAGGTCCATTTCTAAGCCTTACTCTGCTTCTGTTCTCTGAAATGGGGATGGTAACAGGACCTACTTTATGGCTCCATCGCAATAACTCAGTAAGAAGGTATATGTCGTGTTGAGCTCAGTACGTGTTGGCTGCTTCAATTATTTTATTACTATATCCGTAGAAGCAACAGATTCCATCCTTTCCTCCTTTGCAAAGCACTGCAGAAAGAACACTCTGGACTCAAACTGCCATGATGGTCAATTCCCTAATCATCCTCTTACAGGTTTTTATTTTCTCACCATTTTGTTAGGACAGTTTTCAAACGTACAGGAAAATCGCACTGAACACCTAATGTAAAGCATTTTAGCTCCTGAAATTTTTATCCTTCTGAGTCTTAGGCTGCAAACTGTTAAAAGCCTAGTAGAAAGGCTTTCTCATCTTCTCTGTTCCAAACCATCAAAGACTCTGACTTTTGCTTCCTATTCACATATAAGACTACAGTTTCTGATCTCCTTTTGCATGGATCCCTAAATCTGCTTTTTTCCCTCCAATTTGAACTTGAAATATTCTTAAGTAACCGATCCAGGGTCCTCCTTTTGAATCATAAATCTGGGGTTGTTACCTTTAGAAAGCTTTGATCTCTGGAGTTTTGTCTGCAATCTGACCTTTTTTTTTTTAAGTCTTTTTTTCTTCTTAAAGATTTATTTATTTGAGAAAGAGAGAGAGAGCATGAGCTAGAGGGACAGAGGGGGAGGGAGAGAGAATCCCAAGCAGACTCCATGCCCAGTGCAGATCCCCACACAGGGCTCAGTCCCAAAACCCCGAGGTCATGACCTGAGCTGAAACCAATGGCCAGACACCTAGCTACCCAGGCACCCCTTAAAAACAATTTTAAAAGGGGGGAAAAGATTGCAGAACTGGTTACTTTCAGTATAAGTTGTATTAACTATTATCTTCAATTTTAACTATAGTTTTTAGATGGAAGATACATTTAGTGCAGCAGCAAAGAATGGGAGTTTTGAAATCTGGTTAAATGAGTCGAAACCGGTTCTAACACTTTGTTGCTTTGTCAACCTGGGAAATTGGTGAAACTCTGTGTGTCAGTTACCTCACATATAAAATGGGGGTATGTTGGTTTGAGACTTTGGGAGCTTCTCCAAGGTGAAATTCAAAACGGAACCCCCACACATGGAGAGGAAGGAAGGAGAGACAGAGTCAGAAAGCTCCAGAGAGACAGACGGCAGGTGTAATCAGCAAGGAAATTTATAGGTGGCCGCAAGACAAGTAGATCTCCATACCTGCCCACCAGAATCTTGTTAGTTTCATGAAGGCCTGAATAGGGTTCAGTTATATATACTTCCAGATGGTCCTAGCAACACCTTACTCTTTCAAGGCTGTGCCCTTGGAAAGGGCTCCCGCTTGAAAATGCTTGTACATTTCAAGGACAGGGGAGGGAGGGAGGAGTCTGCAGTTGCTCGGGGGCCAGCTCTTGGGTCAAATGGTGGTCATGTCCTCTCCATAACCTCCCCCAACAGGATGATAATCATAATGACCACTTCAGGCTGTCAGGAGGTTTAAATGGAATAATGTATATAATGCATTTAGCACAGAGCCTGGCACACTGTAGGCACTCAGTGCTACAAGGCTGTCATAATAGGACATAAGCGGATGGTGCCCAACAGCATGGGAGAAGGTTATTCTGAGCTCACCAGTCAGTTCTTGCTTGTGTCCATTGCTTTGTAAATTGCAGATAGTGACTGTGTATACACCACGTTCCTCCTCGTGGGAATGTCTGGAGGAATGGCTTTGGAACCCTTGCAAACCACCTGGTATTTTCTCCTTTGAGAAGGATTCGAAGCAATTGCTTGCATCCCCCCGAGACAGCATTTTGCCCCTAGCAGTGAGTTTGTTAGTTTGTTTTTTTCTTTTTACTCAGTTGGAAAATGGATGGTGACATTTCAGTGTGGTTCGATGTATAAAAATATTGCTTTCAACCAACTGTAATTAATTGAGAGAGACACAAAGACAAGGTGACTTTTGAAAAAGCATGGAGCTTTTTAAAAGCACAGTTGTCTCTGGTTGTAGCCATTTCACGATAGGTTTTCATGTCCCCTAAAGGGTGATCAAGATTTTGGACAGGGAAAATGTGGGGTGTGTGTGGGGTCGGGGGGGTAGGCAGTGGCACAGCATGGAGGAAATGCCCCTAGAGGTAAAAGCTTTGGCAAAAGCACAGAGGTAGAAATAAATGAGCTGAGAGTGGGGGACTGGAGTAAAGCAGAGAACTAAAACACTAGGGGAGGTGATGATTATTTGAAAGTCCAAGGGTGTGTGCTGACTAGCAGGCAGGTCATTCCACTGGCCAGTGTTTCAGGTATTAACAGCAGGGGGGAGGTGTGGAAATAACACAGATTGCCGGCGATCCACATAATCAGTTCTTGGCAGAGGGTTTGTGTTCCTTTCATCTGTCTGATTAACTATGCTAATTTTGTTATCTCAGTTTTATTTTGTTCCGGCATGATTTCTTTTTTCGAGTGTACTGACTAGTATGTGCACTTCATTAAAAAAATTGAAATCATCTGAAATAGAAAAATAAAAAGTGAAAAATGACCTTAATCTGCTCCTCCCACCCATTCCCCATGTATTCATTCAACAAATAGGTATTGAGTGTTTTGTGACTGCCAGGAAGTGTTCTAGGGGCTGCGGATACAGTGTTGAGCAAGGCAGACAAGGTTCCTGACCACGGGGAGCTTCTGTTCAGGGAAGTGAAGGGGTCAGATAATACACAGGCAAACAAATAATGTAGCTCAAATGGTAAGTGTTACATGGGAAATAACAGGGGAGGGATTATTTCCCATCTGGTGGTCGGGAAACGCTTCTCTAAGAAGGTGACATTTTGCCAGTAAATGTCAGAGATCAAATGCAAAGGTCCTTGCTGTGTAGGAGGAAGAGACAGAAGGCCAAGGTGGCTGGCACCCAGAGAGTCAAGGAAGACAATGGAGATGAATCAGAGGGGAGCCAGACTGGGTAGGGACTTATAGGTTGTAGTTACCAAAAAAAAAAGTACATATTTTATTCCTTTCACGGGAAGCTACTGCTGAGTGTTAAGCAGGAGACTAACATGAGCTGGGTTTGTTTTTTTAAAGGTCACATAGGCTCCTGGATAGAGAATAAGACCACAGGGGCAAGTGAGGGTCAATGTAATTATCCTTTGCTGTGGTCCTAATTTTTTTCTTAATCAATCCCATTGATAAGTGGTAGGAATTTCCATGATAGGCAGGAATATCCATTAATAAGTGGTAGGAATTTTCATGGAGTAGGGCAGCTCTGGCGGTCTGGTGGGAGACCAAGCTTTGGGTTAAGATTGAGGAAATGTGACCATCTCTGCTCTGGCTGGATGGACAGCAACTGTGTAATTTACCGCAGGAACTATGTAGCAGGAGCGCGAAGATTATGAACTTGATCATTATCAAGTATGCACTTAGATCAAACCCAATTACTTATGTTTCTCCATGTTCATACTGTTGTTTCATTGTTTTAAATGTATTTATTAGAGAGAGTGAGAGGGAGAGTAGGAGCAGGGGAGAGGGACAGAGGGAGAGGGAGAAGCAGGCTGCTTTTGGAGCAGGGAGCCCCATGATCATGACCTCAACCAAAGGCAGACGCTTAACTGGCTGAGCCACCCAGATGCCCCTGTTGTTTCATTTTTGCAAGCATTTCCTTCTTATGTGTTAATTGAAGAAAACACTATCTGTGCCTCTTCTCGGTCTCTGATTAGTTATTAAAGACTTATTAATAATAATAGTAGTTAATGAGTTCTAGCTGTGAACTTGAGCTTATTAAATTCTCATAACAACCCTATTATGTCAGCTGAATTCTCACTCCCCTTTTATAGGTGGGGACATCAGGGCTTCAGGAGATTGAGAAACTTGTTCAGGGTCCCAAAGCTGGTACATGGCAGAGCTCAACCCTCCTGCCACTCTAGCCCTCTGTGACTGTAAACGTTCATCGCCCATGTCTGTTATGCCTAGCATAGATGCTGCAGAGAATAAAGATGAGATAAGACACAGCCCCCTATCTTTAGGAAGCTTCCAGATTTGGGGAGTGTGGAGACACAGAAGTAAAGAACAGCATAATCTGTAATACCAGTAACAAGAAACGAATGTGAAATGAAGGGACGGGGGGGAAATGAGGAAAGAGAGCTCTGCTCTTCCTTGGGGACCCCAGCGTAACAGCAAGGAGTGTTTGCACTGGGCCTGAAGGCTAAGCAGGGTTTCGAGAGGTTACTAGTGGAGAGAAGGGCATTTCAGTGAGCTGCTCAGCCCCATGCAGAGAAGTGGGGATCCCTAAGGCCAGGGTCCATGCACTAGGGTTTTTTTTTTTTTTCTCTTTCTTTTTCTCGTTGGCTCTCAAGTCCTGGGACTCAGGTCTGTCTGGTTCACGGATGTCAATCTCTATTATCTGGATGAGCCTGCAGGTTGGAGACCAGCAGGGGCAGATGCTAATAGTGTAGCCACGCAGACCAGCGCTCACAAAGCTCCCACAGGGATGCTGCCCATATGGTTCATTTGTTCCTCCACTATTCACTTATTCAGCAGGCTTGAGCCCCTGTGGGTGCTAGCTTCAGAGGCAGAAGAGAGGAAAAAGACCCAGACCCCACCCTTAAAAAGCTCAGGTTGTCTGTGTTCCAGGCCTCCTGCTGCATTCTCGCCTCATGATCTGAGCCCAGTCATCTACCTTCCCTATACTTCAATTTCCTCCTCTGAGAAATGGGAATGTACTGAATACCACTGAACTGTTCTGGGGTCTGGGAGAGAAAGTGGTCCTTGACGCAGCCTGAAAAGATGAACAGTAATTCGGACTCCTTGCTCAGCGGGGAGCATGCTTCTCTCTCTGTCTCTGCCTGCCACTCTGCCTGCTGTGCTCTCTCTCTCTCTCTGACAAATTAATAAATTAAAAAAAAAAAAAAGATGAACAGTATTTCATTAGTGATTGCAAGGAACAGCATCCCAGGCAGAGGGAACAGCATGTGTGAAGACACAGACTGAAGCAGAAGGACGTAGAAGGCTCACCACACTGAGACAAAACTTTCCTGCAGGGTCCAGTGGGGCACATAAGGACCAGATTCTTAGAATAAGTTTGAATGAATCAGAGCAGACTTACAAATAATTACTTTTTTTCTTAAAATGCCTGTACACATAGGGATGGTTAAAGGAGAAAAAAACAATTATTCTAAGGGAAGTAGAAGGGAATGATTATAAAAACTAATCCACACAGAAACTCCCTACATGCCTGCTTCGTGGATGTGTTTACATACATCCTCTAGTTCACGCCTTACAAAACATCCTGTGATGTGAAGTACATGGAGATATTTATTCCATTTTACAGATGAGAAAATTGGGATTCAGGGAGGTTAAGCAACTTGCCTAAGGTCACTCTGCCCATAGAGGGCAGAGCCGGAACTCGAACCCAAGCCTGGGTGACTGAGTCCCGCTCCCTTCTTGATGCCCTGGGAGTGGCTGGGGTTCCCATTCATTCAGATGGGTAAGGTCAGTTAGTGCTTCTAGTACTGCTTCGTGTTTCCTAGTACTGATTCTGAATTCTTGGGCAACAGGGGGGCCGATTAGGGTCGTGTTTGAGAGGGGAGGCGCTGCCTATGTTTGAATCCTGGCTTTACCCCTCATAAGCTCTGTGGTCCTGGGCTGCTTTCTTAACCTCTCTGAAGTTCGGTCATCTTCTCTATAAAATGGAGCTAATCACAGGACCTGCCTCATATGGTAACGAAGAAGATCCAAAGAGGAAGGGAGTCATGAGGGCCGAGGTGGGTTGAACAGGGTTGCTACTCTCAGCCAGAGTAGTCATGCTGGGTGTCGGGAGCAGGACAAGGGACAGAGGTAAAGAAAGTAGCATTTAGAAAGACTTGTCTGGGGACGCCTGGGTGGCTCAGTGGGTTAAGCCGCTGTCTTCGGCTCGGGTCGTGATCCCAGCGTCCTGGGATTGAGCCCCGCATCGGGCTCTCTGCTCAGCGGGGAGCCTGCTTCCCCCTCCCTCTCTGCCTGCCTCTCTGCCTACTTGTGATCTGTCTGTCAATTAAATAAATAAAATCTTTAAAAAAAAAAAAAAAAGAAAGACTTGTCTGGCAGTGGTTGCACCCTGGATGGAAGGGTAGGGAAGCTGGAGGGTTCTGGAATCATCTGGTCATGAGGTCACCTAGGCTGGGGTCTAAAGCAGAGGCAGTGGGCGGGGAGGAAGGGGTGAATCAGATATCCCAAAGGGAGAAGACATTAGTAGTCAATTACAAGTAGGAAAGGAGGAGGGTCTCCTGAGAGCCACAGTGTGGTAGGCAGGGAATAACAGTGTGGTTAGCCTGGGGTCTTAGGGTTTAAATACACTGGCATCTGTGCTGCCCACTCTCACTTTCAATAGGGCTCAAAGAGGTGCAGGCATTGTGTGTATGGGGAGAATAATGACCATTTACATTCATATAGCACTTTCTAATTTATACTTTTCCTGTGTTTTCTCATTTACTCTTTACAAGAAAGGGCTAAGAGCTAGAACTGTCATGTCCTTTGGGATGTGGGTTAAGAGGTTTAGGACTCACCCCAGGGAAGGGGTACAGCCAGTAAGGACTGAGCAAGGATCTAACAGTCTAGGTGGTTTGGCCTAGACCAGGGTTTCCAGGGGCATTTTTTATTTGTGTAACACACAACAAACTGCATTATAAATGGTATGTCTTGGGGCACCTGGGGGGCTCTGCTGGTTAAGCATCTGACTCTTTTCTTCTTTTTTACTGAATTTTTTTTTTAGGTTTTATTTATTTATTGTCAGAGAGAGAGAGAGAGAACACACAAGCAGGGGGAGCAGCAGGCATTGGGAGAAGCAGGCTCCCCACTGAGCAGGTAGCCTGATACAGGACTCGATCCCAGGACCCTGGGATCATCACCTGAGCTAAAGGCAGATGCTTAACTGACTGAGCCACCCAGGCGCCCCAAGCATCTGACTCTTGATTTAGGCTCAGGTCATGATCTCAGGGTTGTCAGATGGATCCCTGCATCAGGCTCCTCACTGAGCACGGAGCCTGCTCTCTCTCTGTCTCTGCCCGCCCCTTCCCCCACTCTCCTGCCTCTCTCTCAAAAAAAAAAAAAAAAAGAAAAACAAAAACCCAAAACAACAACAACAATAAAAACCCAAAAAGCAAAGAAACCTAAATGGTAATTATGTCTAGATTCTATAACATCAAAATTGCAAAACGATCACAGTTCTGTACATTTATTTGAAATCCCTGAGTAGGTAAGTCATTCATTCACCCATTTGCCCATCTATCCATTCATTCCCTCATCCATTCAACAACATATTTACTGCTGGCCTCTTATATGCCGATTATTGTGCTATGCTCTTGAGAATATTTTATTGAGTAGCATTTTGAGTAAGATGTTTACAGTTCCTGCCTTCAAAGTGATTTAAGGTCTGCTGGCGAAAATAGAATTACCATATGATCCAGAAATCCCACTTCTGGGTATATATTTGAAAGAAACGAAAACAAGATATTGAAGAGATATCAGCACTCTCATGTTCATTGCAGCAATATTCCTACCAGCCAAGATATGGAAACAACATATATGTCCACCAACGGATGAATGGATAAAGAAGATGTGGTGTGTATCTCCAAAGCAGTACTTATTCAACCAGGGAAAAGAAGGAAATCCTGCCATTTTCCATCTGAGACAATGGATGGTCCTTGAGGGCATTAAGCTAAGTAAAATAAATCAGACAGAGAAAGACAAAGACTGCATGATCTCACTAATATGTGGAATCTAAAAAAAGAAAAAGAAAAAAAAGCCAAGCTCAGAGAAACGTAGTAGAGAAGCAGTTGCCAGGGGCTGGGGGATGAGGGAAAGAGAGAAAGGGGTTGGTAAAAGGGGCAAACTATAATTTATAAGAGGAGTAAGGGCAGAGGATCTAATGTAAAACCTGGTGACTACAGTTGATAACACCATATCCTATAATTAATTGAAATTTGCTAAGAGTGGAACTTAGATGTTCTCTCTCTCTCTCACACACACAGAGGATCAGTAGGTCAGGTGATGATGGGTGTGTTAATCCCCAGATGATAAGGAGTTCTTTCATACTGCATCGCTGTAACAAATCACCACAATGTCCACTTTAAAGATCTTACAGTATCGTCAACCAAGCTGAGAAAAGGGGGTTTACAGGGAGCAGTCCCTGTTTCCAGGGGTGCTGAACCAAAGGACCAAGAGATAAGGCTGTCCCCCTTAGTCTTTTGGAAACAGGATGCAGGTCAATTGGGTGACCCAATGCACTCTTAGTGAAATGCTGTCCAGAGATGAATTCAGTTGTTTCGCAAGACGCGTATTTCTGAAGGCCCTTGAGAAGATGAGTCCTAATGGGGTCAAGATCACGTTCTACGGGGAAATCCAAGTGCAGTGATGTGATCCCGTCTTCTTGCGAGAACAATGATCGCAGAAACCCTGGATGTCATATGTCGCTGTTCAGTGCTGAATGCGGGGCATCGACCCCACTGGCCGGCACTTAAAAGCCTCTCATTCAATCAACAGTTGCCAAGTTAGGGGGCTGTTAATCCACAAAGGCTGAGGTGCAAAGGATTTAATCATGTTTTGCAAACCTCTGAAATCATCAAACTAAAGAATAAAGTTAGCTGGAGTCTTGGTCTGAATCGCCTGCCTGTCCCCTGGTTTAGACAGTTTGTTCCTGAGGCTGTAGTTAGATGAGCAAGCGTCCTTGCTTTCCTGCTTCCAGGGAAAGAGGCAAGATTTTCAGATCAGATACAAAATAACAGGAATAGGCACTGGTTACTGCCAACTGGCCCTGTACTAACAGTGTCATGATGGGCGTAGGCTTGGCTAGGTGCTTAATGTCTGAGTCATATCTCCTTGACAATTAGATGTCCGCAGAGGCGGGCACGCCGCTCAGTCGCTCCCATCTTTTTGCAACAACAGAACCAAAACCCAGCATGGCCACATTAAATATACTGGACCATTAAAAGGCCTTTTAATTTCATGCAGAGAACAGAGTCATCTTAGACGCCACTGGTGGAACTGTTTGGAGTGTTCCAGGCTTTTTTGGAAAGCCACTGGATAACATCTATTAAAATTTAAAATGCTCAGATGCTTTGACCTAGCAGTCCCAACTCCTGGGACTCTATCCAACAGAAATAAAAACACCAGCATACAAAAACATATGTGCACAAAATTAAAAAAAAATGGACACAAAATGAAGGCCCATCAGTAGCAGGATACATGAATAAATTGTTGATCTATTGTGCAATGTTCCAAAGCCATTAAAAAGGAAAAAAGGAAGAGGAATACCAGTTGTCTTAGAAGTATGATTGGGGGAGGAAACGGAGAGCCAGGAAAATGTGTGTAACAGGATCTTGTTTCTGTAAAACAAAATTCTCTACGTCTCTGTCTCTCTAGCACATACAATATATAGCATTTATGTGCGTGTATGTGTCTGTGTGCAATTTTATTAGGAAGAGAAAAACACAAAAAGATGCATAATAAGTTGATGCCATAGGCTACCGAAGGGATTGGAGACAGGGCTGATGTGAGGGAAGGAAGAGGAGGTGGTAGCCGTCAGCCAGGGAAAAAAGAAAATTAAACAGCTACTTCCCTGGCCAAAAAAAAAAAAAAAAAAAAAAAAAATCCTCTGATAATATTATCACACTTATCTATTTGTGCAAAGTTACACATTTGTGGGATGGGGGAAGAAGCATCCTAACTTCAGAAAGGTTAAAATGTGCAGGGAAAGGTCGTCCCAGAATTGAGGAGAGAGAATTTCCTCGGACTTAATCTTCGCCACAATACTACAAAGATCAAGCATTGTGTGTGTGTGTGTGTACAGATATATATCCAGGAGCAGAGAGATGGAAATCTTGCTCCATTAGCCAAGAGAGAAGGGATTTGAATCTCTAGACTTTCTGGTTAAGAAGTTCATACCTTTTCCTCTATGATTATTTGTAAATGTCCAAGCATATTAAATTCCATTGCAATTTCACATTTTTTTTTAAAAAAGGAAAGGTGTCTGCAATAGTTTATGGAGCTCTATTTTAAGAATCTGGGTCATCACAAGGTGGACCATGTTCCTTTAGATCTTCTCTCTTTGCATTTCCCAGTTTCCTTCTGGTGGTTCCCAGCGCTGAGAAATGAAACTGCTCATTCCCCATAATCCCGGTCTCAGAGACAAATTTGGGAAACAGGCAATAATCAGGAGAGGCAGAGTTCGAGAGGCTTTCCTCAACTCCTGTGTTGCTTCTTGGGTTTACTCTGCTCAGGATGCTGTAACAAAAGGCCACAAACTGGGGGGGGGGGGTTGTGAAAAGCAGAAATTTCTTGCTCACAGTTCCAGAAGCTAGACGTCCAAGGTCAGGGCATCTGCAGATTCCGTGCCTGCTGGGGACCTGCTTCACAGATTGTCTCGTAGCTGCGTCCTCACATGGCTGAGGGTACAGGGAGTTCTCTGGGGTCTCCTTGATCAGAGCACTAATCCCATTCATAAGGACTTCACCCTCAAGACCTAATCACCTCTCAAAGGTCCCACCTCCAAATACCACCAACTTGAGGGTGAGATTTTTCACATATGAATTTGGAGGAGGGAGGGCAGAGACATTCTAGCATCCTCCTTAGTCCTGGAAGGAAGGAAGACAGCCGAAAGCTGGAGATCTGTCCAGGCCCCCACTCTAGGGGTGAAATGCATTTACCAGGTGGCCCTTAGAAAGTGGCCATCATTTTGACAAAGAACAGAAATGATTCCCATTTTGGTTCCATTTGGTTTTTGCACGCCCAGCACCACAGGTGACAGGTTCTTCCACTGGGTGTTTGCAGTGCTGTGTTCGTGCTGGAAATCAGCCGTCCACCGCTGCAGGGATCCGTCCATCTTCAGCCTGTTGCAACAGACCTAGGGAAGTCCTCCCCAGAGCACATCCTGCTGGTTAAATCCGGTGCAAACACCATCCGCCATCCGTAAGAGCGGCTCAGGTCTGGCCCAGGGCAGCCCCAGGCTGGGTTCCAAGAGCTAAGACGTCTGCTTTCCTAGGGATCAGTTCTGCCTTACAGCAGGGTTTTGTTATTTCCCAAATGCTTAGCCAGGACTGGTTTAGTTTTATGTGTCTTTCTTCTCTACCGAGATAGAGATTTTTTTTTTTTAACTGAGATAAAACTCACGTACCGTAAAATGAATGCTGAACACTGAAGTGTACAAGTTAGCGGCACGTAGTACATCCACCGTCTTGTGCAACCCCCGCCTCCAGCTACTTCCAAGGAAGTGTGTACCCATGCAGCCGTCCCTCCCCATGCACCCCTTCCCTGGCAACTGCTTTTTGTCTCAATGCAGTTACCTTTTCTGGATGCTTCAGATAAATGGAATGGGGCAGTATGTAAGCTGGCTTCTTTCACTGAGTGTAGTGGGTTTTTAAAAAAGATTTTATTTATTTATTTGAGAGAGAGAGCACAAGCAGGGGGAACAGTAGGCAAAGGGAGAGGGAGAAGCAAACTCCCGCTGAGCAGGGAGCCCGATGTGGGGATCAATTCTAGGACCCTGAGATCATGACCTTAACCTACTGAGCCACCCAGCCACTCCCTCATTAAAACTAATTACCTCTTTATAGGCCTTACCTCTAAATACAGTCCCATAGTGGGGGGGGGGGGCTAAGGCCTTAAAATAGGAATTTGGGGGGACAATTAAGTCCCTAACAATAGACTTATTATTTTGGATTGGACATCATGTTTTAGCATCATGGGGTCTTAGGGCTGGAAGGAAATTTGTGGAGTTCCTTTGTCCAGGATTTCTCAACCTTGGCCTTACTGACATTGACATTTGGGGCTAGATCACACTGTACTGTGGGGGCTGTCCCGGGCATTGCAGGATGGCCAGCAACATTTCTGGCCTCTGCCCACTAGACTCCAATAGTACCACCCCCTGCACTCCTGCCCAATTGTGACAACAAAAAACTGTCTCCCAACATTGCCAGATGTTCACTAGAGGGGAGGACTTGTCCCCAGTTGAGAGGCGCTGTTCAGATCTAATTCCTTTTTGATACAGACACCCTAATTTTGTGATGCAGAAGAGTCCAAAGATTTTTCTACCTCATCTCTGCACTTTGGTCCCTAGGTTTCTGGCCTCTTTTTCTCCACATGCCTCACAGTTTTCTGTTCACATGCACAGAAAGTATTGTCGATAAAAACTGTATGGGCTGTGTTCAGGAGTAAGCCAAGAGAAACCCGATTATGAGCTCCCTAAAGCCTAAAGAAATCTCCCCATGCAAAATGGATTCGATCTTCCTCAAGGCATTCCTGCCTGGGAGGATTTCTATTCACTACAAATTGAAGTGAAGAAGAAATTGTCGCTTACACTGACAACAAAGAAAATGTTTCAGGGAGATAAACATCAACTCTTAGCTCTGCTACCAAAATGAGGGGGATTTATGTCAGCCCGGAGAACATGGACTTGAAGTTTTCTCTGGAAAGCTCTGTCCAGGGACTGACCATTTTTTTCCTTTATTACTGCCCCGAAGAATGCACAGACCGTAATGAAAGGGACTGAGAAAACAGCACAACGGGTAACAGATGAAATCTCCATTCCTGTGAACTGAAATGAGCCCTTGGTTTGGTGGGGTGGAGAGGAGATGGTTTTTTTTTTTTTTTTTTTAATTAATTAATTTATTTATTTATTATTTTTTTCTTTTTAAAGATTTTATTTATTTATTTGTCAGAGAGAGAGAGAGAGAGAGCGAGAGCAAGCACAGGCAGACAGAGAGGCAGGCAGAGGCAGAGGGAGAAGCAGGCTCCCTGCCGAGCAAGGAGCCCAATGTGGGACTCGATCCCAGGATGCTGGGATCATGACCTGAGCCGAAGGCAGCGGCTTAACCCACTGAGCCACCCAGGCGCCCCAGCACACATCTAATATTATTATGTCTTCTTGGTGAATTGACCTTGTTACTATATAATGTCTCTTTGTCCCTTTTAGTATTTCTTGTTCTGAGGTCTCTGAATATACTATAGCCACTCCAGCTTCCTTGTGATTAGTGTTTGCATTAGTGTTCTACATTTGGTGTTCTCTGCATTTTATTCCTTTGTTTTCTTTTTTTTTCTGCTGCTTTTCTATTTATTAGTTAGAGAGAGAGAGAGAGCGAGCACAGGCAGACAGAGAGGCAGGCAGAGGCAGAGGGAGAAGCAGGCTCCCTGCCGAGCAAGGAGCCCGATGTGGGACTCGATCCCAGAACGCTGGGATCATGACCTGAGCCGAAGGCAGCCGCTTAACCAACTGAGCCACCCAGGCGTCCCCTTTTTTTTTTTTTTTTAAGATTATTTATTTTGACCGAGATCACAAGGAGGCAGAGAGGCAGGCAGAGAGAGAGGAGGAAACAGGCTCCCCTCGGAGCAGAGAGCCCGACCCGGGGCTCGATCCCAGGACCCTAAGACCATGACCCGAGCCAAAGGCAGAGGCTTTAACCCACTGAGCCACCCAGGCGCCCCTACATGGTTCTTTTAATATTCTGGATGAATTTCTTTAGTGTAGACGTGTCTACACTAAAGACGTGTCTACACTGAGAAATCAAGTATTCCTGATGATTTGGGTGTCCTCTCCTCTTCCTAAGAACGACTGCGTGTATGAGTCTGCCTGTTCGAGTGTTTATGCTTCTACTGCTTCTACAGGGCATAGAACAAAAATTGTTATTTCTGGAGACAGCCTAGCCCTGTGTGATTCTCGTCTCTGGCTGTACATTAGAATCCCCTGAGTAGCTTTTAGTACAGTTAGCCTGCTTCCTCACCTCCCTTTTTTAATAAAGATTTTATTTATTTATTTATTTACTTATTTACTTACTTGAGAGAGAGAGTGAGAGTGTGTGTTTGTGCATGAGTGGCGGTGGGGGAGGCAGAAGAAGAGGGAGAGAGAAAATCTCAAGCAGACTCCGCGCTGAGTGCAAAGCCTGACGTGGGGCTTGATCTCATGACCCTGAGATCATGACCTGAGCTGAAATCAAGAGTCAGACGCTTAAACGACTGAGCCAGTCAGGTGCCCCCCTCCTTTTCAATGGACCAGATACCCCTGCCCCACAAGGACGGTGCTTTTCCCAAATGCTCAAGCTGTGCAGAAGCAGAAGAACTTGAACCCATTTATCCTGTCTATTCAAAAGGAGCTAAGTAAATAAGAGTTCCCTTCCTTTTTAAAACATTATTTTATTTATTTGATGGGGCACCTGGGTGGCTCAGTGGGTTAAAGCCTCTGCCTTTGGCTCAGGTCATATCTCAGGGTCCTGGGATCGAGCCCCACATCGGGCTCTCCGCTCAGCATGGAGCCTGCTTCCCTTCCTCTCTCTCTGCCTGCCTCTCAGCCTACTTGTGATCTGTCAAATAAATAAATAAAATCTTTTAAAAAATTATTTTATTTATTTGAGAGAAAGAGGAAGCACCAGCAGGGGCGAGGAACAGGAGGAGAGAGAGAAGCACACTCCTGGCCGAGCAGGAAGCCCCATGCAGAAAGATCATGTCTAAGATCATGACCTGAGCTCACCAAAGGCAGATGCTCAACTCACTGAGCCACCCCAGGTGCCCCCAGAGTTTCTTTCCTAATAAAGGACATCCTCCCCCAGACCTGAAAACTCTCAGTAAAATAAATTACTAAATCCTCAACTGTAACTCTGTCCTTGCTCTTGGCAGAACAGTTCAACCCACGAGTCCTGTTGCCCTAGATCTGCCATCCATGTCTGAATACAAAAGATACTACTGCTATTATGATTAGCAAACCAGTTCTAAAATTTGTCCTGGATAGAGAGAGGCATACCCAGTGTCAGGTGGGCCAGCCTCTCCATTAACATAGCTCCTTTTCTGAAACACAATCATCTGTATTTAGAAAAGATAACTGTTTGCTAGTTCATGTTTCTCAAAGAAACAGCTAGCTACTATATGGCGATGTGGCATTAGCAGGAGAAATTCACCCATAGTTCTAATGGGGCATAGGGCAAGAGACAGGGCATATTTGAGGGAACACAGAAAAACAAAACGTATTTTTGTTATTGTTAAAAGATAATTTTCAGGGGCACCTGGGGGGGGGTGCTCAGTTGGGTTAGCAGCTGACTCTTGGTTTCAGCCAAGGTCATGATCTCCGGGTGGTGGGATCGAACCCGACATCCACATATGGCTCCACACTCAGTAGGCAGTCTGCCTGAGATGGTCTCTCTCTCCCTCTGCACCCCCACCCCCACTCATGCACTCTAAAAATAAATAAATCTTTAAGATAATTTTTAGAAAAAGGTAAAATCACGACTCTCATGATGATATAAAAATAAACATGTTACGGGGCCCTGGACTCAGCTGATTAAGCGTCTGATTCTTGGTTTCAGCTCAGGTCTTGATCTCAGGGTCATGAGTTTGAGCCTTACACTGGGAGCCTACTTCAAAAAAAAAAACTTATATAATGGGGTGCCTGGGTGGCTCAGTGGGTTGAGGCTTCTGCCTTCGGCTCAGGTCATGGTCCCGGGGTTCTGGGATCGAGCCCCACATCAGGCTCTTTGCTCAGCAGGGAGCCTGCTTCCCTCTCTCTCTCTGCCTGCTCTCTGCCTACTTGTGATCTCTGTCTGTCAAATAAATAAATAGAATCTTTTAAAAAATTTACACACACACACACACACACACACACAGAAAAGAAAAAAATTTTAAAGACCCACATGGTGAAGATTTTATTCTGCTCAGTCCAGGGGGGAACCAAGTAGATGTTACAACCATTCAACACCATCTGAAGAAGAGACGAATATGCAGATCAGGAATATTGACATGACGGGTAACGGAAAGTAAATCTGGGTTTTCCTTATAGGAGAGGTAAGTCAGTCGGACCTCTACCAGCTGGGTGAGGATTTGCAAGCACACGAGCATTATTTTTGCCTCATTATACTACTACTTACAGAGCTGTAAAACAGCTCAAAGACAAGGAAAGACCAGAATCAGATAACCTGGGAGTTGAGCCCTAGGTACATAATCTCCCTTCAAAGGCCTTCCCCCCTTACATGACCCACGTGCCCTCCTCAAGAGGAAGCAGGGAGAGACCAGGTTCTGAAGTAACCAGCTTTCCTGCACACAGAAAGTGACGCGTTTTCAAGAGTTAACGGTTAGGAAAATTATCCTTGAGAGCTGAAAATGATTTCAAATGAAACCTGGTCCAGGGAAAGTCTGTACTTGGAAACAAGTCTGGAGGGGACTGAAAAATGAGGGAGAACACAGTCTATTAATTATCCAGACGCTGATCTCTTGATGCCAAACATTTTATGGACTTGAAAGCACCATCCAGATGTTCAGCTTGATTGAAGCTGAGAGAGGCTTAAGTAGCTGCTCGGCAAATGAAAATTATCTCATATATATATATGTCATATATATATCTCATATATACATATACATATATCTTCAAGTTCAGGGTCATTACCATATATCCTGTGACTGATATCTACCAACCCTGCCTGGTTAACAGATCTTCCTTTCAAAGAAGACGCTGTTAAACACGGGAAGTGGCACACACTAGGAATCCCAGGCGCGTCTGCCAAGTGGCATTGCGGTAACTGATTCCTAAGCAACTGAGGCACGTTGCTTCCTTTCCAGGAGGTAGGGATACCGGGCAGGATGTTCACAAGCCTCTAAAAATGGCCCTGAGAAAGAAATCACTTTGGCGTCTGTGGGACTGGAATCGGGTGTCTCGATTTACAGTATGTACTCCGCCGCCACTTGTATTATCTAAAAATAAAGCCAAGCAGCTTGGAGTTGGCAAGGGAGTCCAAACCCCTTGGTGTTCCATTACTTACTAGCTTGACATACGCCGCGGCTCGGGGTATAAGATCTGGAGCCTCCGCACAGAGGCAAATCGGAGGCAGGGTTTAAAGATAGAAATCCGTGCATCCATTTGTCTTTTTGCCACATTTATGAAATCCGCCATCTGGAGGCTCATGGTCCAATAACATGATCTCTCATATGACCGGAGGCCTTTTCTCAAAGGCAGCATTTCCTATGCCGTGTTCTGAGAAAGAGCAGCTGGTAATAGGTTTTCTAAGAAAAAGGGAGGACTCCGGGCCGTAAGCTTGGGAATTGCTGGGTGATGGTCTTGATGGCAGGGATCTTCAACAGGCTAACGCACGTTGTGAATTTCTAAGGTGCAAGACGTGCCTTGGGGCTGGTGTCCTGCCCTCATTTCTGCCCGCTCTGCTGCTGACCAGCATTTTTATCCCCCTCCTTTTTAGCTTATCTCCTCTTTCCCCAAAACTTCCCATTGCCTCTGACACCAAGGGCAAACTCCTCTACCATAGACAGAGAGACAGACAGATGGATAGACAGATGGATAGATGGATGGATATATAGACTTTTGAGAGAGAGAAAGAGAGGGGAGCGGGGTAGGGTAGAGGGAAAGATGATCTTAAGCGAGCTCCACGCCCAGGGCTCAGTCCCGACCTCATGATCGGGGCTGAACTTACTTAAGCTGGGCACTTAACTATCTGAGCCTCCTAAGTGTCCCACCTCCACCAGTTTTTGTTGGCTGTTCTTTCTTTCTTTAAAGATTTATTTATGCGTGAGAGCACGAGTCAGTGGGGGAGGGGCAGAGAGAGAGGGAGAGAGACAGAATTCCAAGCAGGACTACCCGCCCAGTGTGGAGCCCGACTCAGGGCTGGATCCCACCACCCCGAGATCATGACCTGAGCTGAGATCAAGAGGCAGACACTCAACTAACTGAGCCACCCAGGTGCCCCTTGTATTTACTTTTTAATTTGAGGATAATAGACCCTGCCTGGTCTTCCCCACCCTCCTGAATCTGCACCTTCTCTCCCTCCCGACAGACTTATTTCCCTTTATGGTCTGCAATTCACCTCTAATCTGGGGATCAGCCTCCTTCACAGCCTCATCTGTAAAATGGGGCTAATACGTCCCGACCTCATCATAGTGCTGGAGAGTAATCGGTGGAGGTGAGGCACCGAACACAGTGCCCAGCACATGATAAGGGTTTAATCATAGCCACTGTTACTATTAACTGTTGTCGATATTGTTGTGACTCCCTTCTTTGTGCTGTGCCACCCTCCTTTCTTCTTGTCTGCTTAAGCATGCTCCTACCTTGCCTTGGTGGCAGGTCCAGTGATCTCCCTGCTTTCGCAGCTCCTTTCCTATGGTGCACACAGTGGATCTCTGCTCCTCTGTAAAAGAAAATGCCAACATAGCCCCCAGGTCCCACCCAGACTGTCTCCAAGTCCCACCTACATAAAATACACGTGAATACATGTGTTGCCAAGGTCTCAGGCTCCCCTCCTCCAGAGGCCCCCGTATTTCCTTCCAGCCCCCCCCCCCCAGTATTTCGAAGAATTCCTTCCATTTCTGACCTCCTGTTCTACTTCCTGTCCTGGGTCCTTGATCTGCCTCACCCCATTGATCCTAATCTCCCCTAGAGCAGGGACCAAGCCTCACCTTTGTTTTAATCTCCCTCTAGCTTTTCGTCCAGGGGTTGGTAAACTCTTTCCATGCGGGGCTAGACAGTAAATATTTTCGGCTGCACAGGCCACACAGTCTCTTTCAAAACGACTCGGCTCTCCTGCCGGAGCCCCAGAGCGGCCGCGCACGAGAGCGCCCGAATGAATGGGCACCGCCGTGTTCCTTATAAACTTTATCTCTGGACACTGAAATTTGGATCTCATGCCATTTCCCCACGTCGTGAGATTGTCTTCTTGGGATTGTTTTTTCCCCCAACGTCTTTGGCCTGCAGGGGCTGATAGACAAATGGCAGGCCGAGAGAAGGCCAGATCCCAAGTGACCGCTGGTTTGCTACAGGAGGAGAAAGTTCTGGCGGCTTTGCCTCTGCTGTTGTGCTTGCTTCTTCCCAATCACCAGTGGCAGGCTTTCGGCTGTCTTGCAGATGGGGAGAGTACGCTGCCCGAGAGACCAGACGGCGTGGTTCGGTATTTCTCTCATAGGTGCTCATCTGGGGGCTTTCCGCACACAGGAGCTAGGACTGTTTGACAAGCCAACAGAAATCGACTCTGGATAACCGAGAGGCTTTCCACGCGTAGGGGCAACCCGCTGATCAGCTTAAGGGGCTGCAAACAGAGTTTACACAATGAAATAAAAGTGAATAGAAAATATGAGGATGCATCTAAGGTACTAAGGGTAAATACTAATTTGTGCGATTCTTATTTTACTTCTGCTTATGAGTGTATGTGGATGCTGGGACCACTCTATGTGGGTCTCACTGTGGATCCCATTTATGTAAGTTTGCAGAGCAGAGAACCTTAAGGAGAAAAAAAAGAGTTTATTGGAAGCACCTGGAAATCGTTACAGAATAAAAAAAGGCTAAATAGCCAGGCTTTGAAAGGAAGAGGACCCATGATCACTATAGAGGTCTGGGTACAAAATCAATCAATTAATCCAGGTGGTAGAAAATTCAAGCTGACTCAGCACGCGCTTTCCTGGTTTCATCCCCCAGACACTGTGCCCAGGATTCAAACACCCAAGGAGAGGACAGAGAGACAAATTTCTGAGTTAACCAGTGTCAGTTAGTGTTGCTTGGAAAGAATCTGACCTCCTGTGTGCGAAAACTCCCGCAACGATAACCTGGGAAAGGCAGGCCGGACCCTACAAACTTTCCCCGTAACCCAGTGCCTCGTTCCGATACTGACCTTGGCAACTACTCTCAGGCAGTGGACCCTCCCCGGTCACGGTCACAGGCCCAGCTCCATGAGCCAACAGTGGCTGCAGGGCGGCTGGGGGAAGCCACGCTAAGGCCACAGACAAACGTATGTTAGTGTAGCTCGATCGGTACCCAAACCTGGGCTAGCAAGGGTGTGGCATCTTGACTGCTGGCCCCAGCACACAGCACTCCAGGGGGAAGAGAGACTCTCACAAATACAATGGAGGTGTGGGGCCAGGGAAAGGACAATGGGTTTGTAGAGCAAAATCTCTCCGTCCCTCATCCCTCAACCGATGACCTCCTCAGGAGGAAGGCTGTTTTTCCCTCTCCCATAAAAGTACCTAGGTTTTTTACTCTGGTAACAAGAAGATTAATGCTCATTAATTTTTTTTTACTAGATCATCAGTTTATTATAAAAAGATATAATTTAGGAAGAGCCGATGGAAGAGATGCATAGGGCAAGGTGTGGGGTCAAGGTGGCAAGCTTCCAGGGGCCGGTCTCCCTGTTCGTCCACGTGTTCAGCAGCCCGGAAGCTCTCTGAACTCTGTCCTTCTGGGGTTTTATGGAAGCTTCATCACCTAGGCATGGTTGAGTCATAGTCTTTTTTAATTAAAAATACTGAAGATTATCAAAGAAAGCAAATGTCATTTAAAATAATGCTGCCACTCTCAGATAAATCCTGACTACATCCTCTCAGATGTCCCTTTGTCCTCCTTCCTCTCCTTCCCCTTTTCCCACCCCCGCCCCTCCTCCTCCTCCTCTGAATCAAAGAGAGATAAATCACAGTTTGGAATCTGGTCCCTTTTCTCACACGTTTCCACGGTTTTAGGGCACACCCCCCCCCCCCCCCCCCCCGTGGACAGAAGAGAGGGTTCTTCTCTTTTTTAGTGTTTGGAGGGAGGAAGTCTTGAGGCAGAGCTGACTGCAGCTCAGAGCAGGTGAAAAGAGGCAGCTCAAGAGAAAATAGTCCTTGACAAATTAGATGTAACTCACAAAATTTAAAGCCACGGTAACGAGAATGGGATGCAACAGAAAGTCTAACTTGACTCAATAAACACACGTTCTGATCCTTTGTGTACAAATGGCTTGCTGGGCACTGGGAGAGGGAGGAAAACCAAGGTGAATAAGGCAGAGTCGCTTCCTTCCAGAAGCTCACCTTCTAGTAGGGGAGAGAATGATAGACAATGGGCCATGCCAGCCAATGGTAAATGCAGGAACACAGGGGAAAATGCAATTAATGTGCAGCTATCAGTTGGTTCATTCTCGGGGCACCTGGGTGGCTCAGTGGGTTAAAGCCTCTGCCTTCGGCTCAGGTCATGATCCCAGGGTCCTGGGATCGAGCCCCACATCGGGCTCTCTGCTTAGCAAGGAGCCTGCTTCCCTGCCACTCTCTCTGCCTGCCTCTCTGCCTACTTGTGATCTCTGTCAAATTAATAAATAAATCTTTAAAAAAGAAAATTGGTTCATTCTCATACATTTTCATTTCACAAACAGGCGGCATCCGGTCTGTCTTGCATTCCGGCCTCACCTGGATCCCCTCCTGGTTGGTTGTTTTACTCTCAGTTCCCAGAGTGGGGAACCTATTCTGCTGGTGCCTTTGCTTGGATTCTCTCCTTTCTCATCTGGCAGACGCCTCTTTCTCCCGCTTTTAGGTGTCAAGTATCAGTGCCCCCCCCGAAAAAAGGCTTTCCCTGGTCTCTTGCAGGCTCAGTGCCCTTCTGTCTTGCCACTTTTCTTCCCATCACATGGTTACTCTTTCCCTTACTCCTGTTACAGAGGGGCTCACACCTGCTGTTTGCCCAGCGCTTGGCAAGGGCTCAATTGTTACTGGTTGAATGAATGAGAAATAAGTAAATGCGTCCAATGTGAGGACACACTTGTTGAAAAACAGAGTCCAACTGAATACATTTTAAAGATCTTACGGGCTTTAAGCGACGATTCGGGCAGCATCCAATCTAGTAGACAGAACAGAGCTCTGAAAAGCGGTACAAGGCAAGAGATTTTATAGCCAGAAGGGAGCAGGAAGAAGGAAGTTGTACTAGACAAAAAGTGGGTTGGTTATGGCATGGTTACTATCTTTAAGGGGATGGCACAGGTTTGCCAGGTAGAGGATGTAACTAATCTATCAGGCAAGTCCTGATTGGTTTAAGGTTCCATTTCTAGGAGAGCTAAAACTGCAATTAAGTTAAGTCTCAATCTGGGGATGTGGGGCCTGGCATCAGCGATTCCATTTGGGGTCTGCTGTCTAGTTTCTAACACACTCCAATGAGAAAAGGGAGCTGAGACTCATTGTCCTGATTCAGACAGGGTAGCTCTGATTAGTTAACAAAGGGAAATGTTAAAGCAGTGTGGGAGGCTGGACTGAATCTTGCAACAGAAAAAGAACATTAATGGGAAGAGTGGTGAATTCAAATCAAGTCTGTGGCTTAGGGAATAGTATTGCACCAATGTAAATTTTAAGTAGACTCTACACCCAGCATGGAGCCCAGTGTGGGGTTTGAACTCAGGACCCCGAGATCGTGACCCAAGCTGAGATCAAGAGTTGGATGCTTAACCGACTGAGCCACCTGGGCATCCCTAAAATTCTTCATTTTGACACATGTGCCATTGTTCTATAAGATATTAATACTGGAAGAAACTGGGTGAAGGGGACATGGGAACTTCCTGCAGTATGACTGCAACTTTTCTGTAAGTCTAAAATTACTCCAAAATAAAAACTTCATTTTAAGAAGGGAGGGAGATGAGAAGAAGCAAAGAAGTCAGTGTGTGGGTATGACCAGTGGTGCAGAAGCTCTCTGAAAGTGTGAATATTAATGTCTTCTTCTGACCTTTGTTTAGAACTCCTTCCAGAATGCTGGGATAGCGCGGGGCTTTCTGTTTCTGGCTCTATGATAGTCAATCCAGAAAAGCTTATCTATGATTAGTAAACTCATTCAAGTTTTGGAGGTATGGGGTAACAGAGAAGGAAGCAGAGGGACCACACTGAGCTTTCTGTTCCTTCCTGGGCAGTTACCTGTGAGGCATCACTCATTTTCAAGGCTGGAAATGAATGAACAAAAAAGTCGACCACACTCAAGAATATGAGGAAAAATACTAAAATAGTTTTTTCTTCCCATGTGCCAAGTTTTATGGCCTAATTTTGTATTTTCAGAGAAATATCAGGTCTCCCCATTTTTAATAACATTTTTAATTTTTTAAAGATTTTATTTATTTATTTGACAGAGATCACAGGTAGATAGGCAGGCAGAGGAGGGGGGAGGCAGGCTCCCTGCTGAGCAGAGAGCCCGATGCGGGGCTTGATCCCAGGACCTTGGGCCGAAGGCTGAGGCCTTAACTCACTGAGCCACCCAGGTGCCCCATTTTTTATTTTTTAAAAGATTTTAATTATTTATTTGAGAGAGAAAGAGAGAGCCAGAGCACGAGCAGGGGGAGGGGCTAAGAGAGAGGGAGAAGCAGACTCCCTGCTAAGCAGAGAGCCCAATGCGGGGCTCCATCCCAGGACCCTGAGATCATGAGCTGAGCTGAAGTTAGATGCTTAACCGACTGAGCCACCCAGGTGCCACTAATCACAATTATTTAAAAAAATATGAAATTCTCAAAATAATAAAGCCTAATTTGACGCTAACTGAATAATGACTAACCCTATTTCTCCAACACTCACCGAGCACCTCAATTCAGTCTAGGACACTTATCAAGGTTCTACTGAGTGTATGGGACAACAGCAGCGGTAATCGAAAAAACGTGAAATCCTACCTCTGGGATCAAATAATTTTCAGTCTCCTAGAAGAGGGTCTTTTGTGATCTCAAGAGTGTTTTAAAAGTCTCAAAAAAAAAGGGCACCTGGGTGACTCAGTCAGTTAAGCCTCTGACTCTTGGTTACGGTTCAGGTCATGATCTCAGGGTCGTGAGACTGAACCCCATCTCAGGATCCACGTTCAGTGGGGAGTCTGCTTAAGATTTTTCTCTCTCCCTCTCCCTTTGCCCCTCCCCCTGTGCATTGGCACATGTGCATGCTCTCTCTCAAATAAATAAATAAACCTCTTTTTTAAAGTCTCATAAAATGAGGTTGAAAAATTAATTCCTTTGCATTGCAATAATAAATACATGCAGTATACTTGTTTAAACATATTTTGCAAAGTCAAGCTATACCTAATCAGATCATAGTGTCAAAACCTATGTCTCATTTTGTTAATGCCTAACTGATTTCTTCTTCTGTCATCTTACTTGTAATCATTATAAGCTTAGCCATGGCCAATGATTAATTATTAACTGCTTTGATGGAGAGCAGTGGTGCTTGAATGTGTCCTTCTCAAAGAAGCCACTGGAAGGGACCAAGAAGAACTGTCAAGTGTCTGGCCCTACTCACCTTCCATCAGGTCCGTTTCTCTCCCAAAGTACATACTAAAATCACCTATGCCCAGACACCATCTCAATCCGAACAGAGATTCTAATATCTGGGAACATGCAATAGGCTTTTGACCATAAATGACTGCGTGACGTTACAAGATCAAGATTACTACTCTGTTATACTGTGAACACGGTGGGGACTGAGCAGGAAAAAATAGAGCTCAACACTCTATTTCGAATTACATTCGAAAGGCTCTCCTTTGAACAGAAAACAGTCAGTGGAATCTGGTTATAATGAGTATTTTGTGAGAAATCATTCACACGGGCTCCGAAGCATCTACAATCTCTTGCAACAAAGAAGGCTTGAAATGAATAGGGGAAGAGTAGAAAAATGTAGAGTAGAAAAATGAAAAAATTGCAATGATGTTCCAGTATCTTGGTTGGCCTGGGACTGCTCCCAGTTGAGCACTGATAAGTCCTGCATTCCAGGAAACCATCAGCCCCGGGCAAACTAGGCTAGTTGGTTGCCCCTACAACCTGTTTTATGGAGATTGCAACAAAAAGTGTTTGGTACCCAATGGTGCACAATACAACTGGT
>ML093531.1:6302-55580 GCA_003697995.1 Taxidea taxus jeffersonii
GGGTTAAAGCCTCTGCCTTCGGCTCGGGTCATGATCCCAGGGTCGTGAAATCGAGCCCCACGTTGGGCTCTCTGCTCCGCAAGGAGCCTGCTTCCTCCTCTCTCCCTGCCTGCCTCTCTGCCTGGTTGTGATCTCTGTCTGTCAAATAAATAAATAAAATCTTAAAAAAAAAAAGATTTATGTATTTATTTATTTGACAGACAGAGATCACAAGTAGGCAGAGACGCAGGCAGAGAGAGAGGAGGAAGCAGGCTTCCCGCCAAGCAGAGAGCCGGATTCGGGGCTCAATCCCAGGTGATCCCAGTGAGCCACCCAGGCGCCCCGCGTTTCTGTTTTAAATGCAGAAGTCTAGGGCACCTGGTTGGCTCAGTGGGTTAAAGGCTCTGCCTTCAGCTCAGGTCATGATCCCAGGGGCCTGGGATCGAGCCCCGCATTGGGTTCTCTGCCTGCCTCTCCGCCTACTTGTGATCACTGTCAAATAAATAAATAAATAAATAAAATCTTTAAAAAATAAATGCAGGGGCGCCTGGGTGGCTCAGTGGGTTAAAGCCTCTGCCTTTGGCTCAGGTCGTGGTCTCAGGGTCCTGGGATGGAGCCCCACATCAGGCTCTCTGCTCAGTGGGGAGCCTGCTTCCTCCTTTCTCTCTGCCTGCCTCTCTGCCTACTTGTGATCTCTGTCTGTTGGATAAATAAATAAAATCTTAAAAAAAAAAAAAAATGCAGAAGTCCAATTTAAGAGCCTAACTGGATAATAGAGCATCACCTAAAATGGCAGATAAAGAAGGGTTTTATTACCTCCACTTAAAGGGAGATAAAATCAAAGGTGAATTCAGTAAGACTGGCTTTTGCAGTGTGAAGATCAAACCAGTTTAAAGAACTTTCAACTTCTAGTTGGTTAACATCATAACAGAAATCAGTGGTTCCCTAATTCCAGGACTAACTGCATCCACAGTGTTAAAGCTTGTTAAAAATAGATTCTCAGGCTCTACACCAAAGGGTCCAAATGATTCAGATCAGGAGAAACACAAAGGAGCTTAACTCTTTAGTTAGTGTAAAAGCAGTAAGCCTATGCAGACTTGGAAACACAAGTTTTTCAAGTTTTCAGATGTGCCCCCTTTAAATCATACAGCTGGCCTGTGACTTTTACTCCTACCAGACCCAAGAAGGGAGGTAAAGCAAGCAATGGGCTGGTGCAGTTACTCCTTTTCCCCTGGTTATCCCCCATGTATACATAAGGTATACATGTAACAAACTTGTTTATTTTTCTTACTAATCTGTCTTTTATTACAGGGTTCCCACCAAGAACTTGGATTTATTTTTCCTCCCCTATAGTTTCTGGCAACCCAGAAAGTAACTGCTGAGACATATCACTTGTTCCAGAGCCTAGAGATGGGATCCTGGGAAAACAGGCAGAAGGTAAGGGTAAGGGTAAGAATTCTTACCAAACTTTGCTCTCCCAGATCTCCACCTGTAGTGCCCAGACAAGAAAGGAAGGTAAAATTTTATGTTGTTCCACCCTTCCCAAATTCAACTTAGTAGGAGAAAAACATGTGTAAGAATTAATTCTTTGAACTGTGGCTCCTGGATTTGCTTTCAGGTACCCACTGGCTATCAACCCTTTCCCTTTTGTGGGTAGTTACTACTTTTCTGTTTGTCTTGTTTTCTGTTCCAAGAACTTGGGCTGCACTTCTGCCTGCTGGGGCACATAGGTTGTCGGTTCTTATGTGTACAGGTGGTCCAACTGTCAGGCTGGGGGTCCCAAAAGGTGGCCAGACAGAAATGTGAACTGTACCCCATTTGTGGCTAGTGTCCTGCCAACTTTTGCCAGCTCTCAGGGAACTGTATAGGTCTTTCTTTAGGTTACCTTGGGGAGTGGTTCTGGGTCTTGTAAGGTCTGAATCTTTTGCCCTCTTTGGGGACACTTTTTGTGTCTGTCGTTAAGCCATAAAAGGCTTACTGGTTTTAGTTTTTAGTCACTTGATGGATATGCCTTTGATTTAAAAGACAAAGGCAAAAGTATTTTAAAAAGAAATAATGTCAGGAAAATTTATTTTTTGTTTCAGTTGAAACCTGAGAAAATATTTGAAAGGAATTTTTTAAAAAGCTCAATGGTCAACACTTGGCCACATTGGAAGCTGACAGTTTTTGTTTTAAGGGGGAGGTGGGCGCGCCTGGGTGGCTCAGTCGGTTGAAGTGGTTGCCTTCAGCTCAGGTCATGATCTTGGGGTCCTGGGATCCAGTCCCACTTTAGACTCCTTGCTCAGCAGGGAGCCTGGTTCTCCCTCTACTTGCTGCTCCCCCTGCTTGTGCTCTGTCAAATAAATAAATAAAATATTGAAAAAGAGTGTGGCGTGGGGGGAGAGGCAAAGGGAGAAGGAGATCTTAAGCAGGCTCCACACACAGCCCAATGCAGGGCTCCATCTCATCTCATGAGCCTGAGATCATGACCTAGCCGAAGTCAGACACTTAACAAACTGAGCCACCCAGGTGCCCCAGGAGTCTTTTTTTTTTTTTTAAATGTCTCTCTGCTCTATTTGATCCTGCCTTCTCCCATGTGAACTCTCAACTGACTGAAACCCCCTTCTTTTTTTTAAGATTTTTATTTATTTATTTGATAGACAGAGATCACAAGTAGGCAGAGAGGCAGAGAGAGAGAGGAGGAAGCAGGCTGTCCACAGAGCAGAGAGCCCGATGCAGGGCTCGATCCCACGACCCTGGGATCATGACCTGAGCCGAAGGCAGCGGCTTTAACCCGCTGAGCCACCACCCAGGCACCCCTGAAACCCCCTTCTTGAATCCCTGCTGACTATATGCTCCACCAGCTCTGTCCACCTCCTTCTTGCTCACATGATTTAGTTAAGTATAATTTGGAACTTAATTGGCTTCTTTGGGAAACTCAAGATTTCCCTAGATTGGATCCTCTGAGACCTCTTTCCTTCCTACTACTTCTGTCTTCCTTTTAGTCACCTTCTGTCTTCCATTCAGTTCCCTGAATCCTTGCTAAGTCCCCTACTTCAAACTCCTACCTTGTCCAAACCTTCTCCACCCCTCCCAGATTTTCCCTTCCCATTTCACCCCCTTAGTTCCTTACAGCCACCTGAGCTTCAGACTGCTTTCCTCTACTGGGGGCTCTCCAGGGACCCAGAGATCCCGGCAACTCTCTGAGACTGCAAAGAATGAAAGGAGCTATTTGGACATGGGGCAAATGAAAAACTCTTAAATGTCTTCTACACAAATGTTCATAAAAAGCTTTAGATGAGTGGGTTAACCCCAACTTATTCCATCTGCCTAAAATACAATCTGGATTCAATTGTTCTTTCTAAACTACTGAGTATAGTAAGATTTCTGTTTGCATTTATCTGTATGTTTATGTATGTTTATATATGTATGTTCTAGATGTGTGGTATTTTTCTACCTCTGGGTGGCAATGCCAAAATTACTCTGTAAAAAGAGCTCTACTGGGACGCCTGGGTGGCTCAGTTGGTTAAGCAGCTGCCTTCGGCTCAGGTCATGATCCCAGCGTCCTGGGATCGAGTCCCACATCGGGCTCCTTGCTCAGCAGGGAGCCTGCTTCTCCCTCTGCCTCTGCCTGCCACTCTGTCTGCCTGAGCTCTCTCTCTCTGACAAATAAAATAAATAAAATATTAAAAAAAAAAAAAGAGCTCTACTTAATTGGCTTAAAAAAAGTGCTTATATATAAATTAAGCATTCCTCAAACTAAGAAATAAAGAGACTAAGCCAAATGTTCTTCAAATTCACATGACTTGGTTTATCTTTTGTAAACAGAAATATTGTTGGTTTACTAAAACACCAAGTACTAACCCAGAAAAACAGATAGGTTTTCGGAGTTGTCAGCACTAAATGCAGACATGCAACTTTTTCTACCTCGTTTGCTCGTCAAATGAGCTCCTGTTATTTGTTATACAAATTTCTTAGCAAGAAAAGTAACTTAAGATGATGAAATTTTTATGAATAATATAAACATTGCTAAGAACAGATGAATTAAATGGATGTAAGCTAAACATTTATAAATGAACAACAATAATTAGATTTTAAGTCTACCTAAAAATAGTTTCTTAAATCTCTTTGGTAACTTACATTCTTAGAATTTTGCTAAGTTATGGGTAGTCAGTAAATATCTAGATCATTTCCAAATAAGATAAACACTGAAACATTAGCTGTTAAATTATTAAGCCCAAGTTTACCTGCTTGTGGCTTCTTATTACAGAAGAAATAAACATACTGGGGTCTGTTAGTAAACATGTCCTGTGCCACACTGAAAAACTCTACTATGAGGAAGTGTATGCTTTTAGAAATTATAAAAATGTATTCACAAATTTGCCAATCTCCACAATGCCGGCATGACACAGTTCATAACTGCTTACTTCTCCATTTTCACTAGAAATTAAGGTGTCTATGGGTTAAGAATTCTAATATATGGTAGTAAAACTACTAGAAGTAATAAGAGAAACAACTCTATGCAAAGCAAGCACAATGTATTTTTAGTAAGAAAATGTATGAGGTGTGGAGATGTATTTTTGTTAAGGAAAATAAGGTAAATCTGTCCTCAAGTAAAGTAACTAGTTGTTTCAGAATGAAAAGAAGGGAAGAAAGGACAAATTAAGTAGATAAAGTTTGAGGGGAGAGGGAGAGACACTCTTACCTTTTGTGGTCAAGGTGGCTAGAACTGAATGAAATGTATATTATGAGGGTTTTTTTTTAAAGATTTAATTTTTAAAAAATATTTTATTTATTTGACAGGGAGAGAGATCACAAGTAGGCAGAGGCAGGCGGAGGGGGGGAGCGGGCTCCCCACTGAGCAGAGCCCTATGTGGGACTCGATCCCAGGACCCTGAGATCATGACCTGAGTCGAAGGCAGAGGCTTAACCCACTGAGCCACCCAGGCACCCTAAGATTTAATTTTTAAGCAATCACTATACCCAACATGGGGTTCTAACTCACACCCTCAAGATCAAGAGTCACATGCTCTATCAACTGAGCCAGCCAGGTGCCCCCTATTGTAAGAGTTTTTAAACTAAGTTTTAATTGAATGGCTGTACAAAGTTAAAATTTAACCACCTTTCCTCTACTAGGAGGCCACAGTTTTCTTAAAATGACTATTGGTCTGCTCTTGGTAGAGATTGCGGAAGGTTTTTTTTTGTTTTTTTACCTTTTAAACAATCTGCCTAGAAAGCACAGATTTTGTATCTTACCAACATCATTTCCTATGCTCCATATTGTCTTTTGCAGGTCTTTGATTACTTAAGAACCCAAGTCTTCTCTATTCACTGAGGTTAAGTTTTTGGTGTTTTAACAACTAAGTATTATTCTGGTTTGTCTCTGACATCTTTTAACCATCTCTTTGATTAAGAGTGCTGTTTCACAGTGACCTGTTTAATAAGGTGTTCTAAAACATTTGATATTTGACATACTTCCCCCAAACAAAGTCTAAGTAGGTCTTTCTGAACTCAGACTAATTCTGGGATTTCGTTCCCTGGAACATCTTCTAAAGGAGAGATACTGAACTATTTAAATCATGTGATTAAATTCCTAGCAATCTGCTCTGTTCTGGTGTAATGTTATCAGTCATAATTCTAGTTACCTTAAAACTCTGTGCCACAGAAATAACCACATTTCCTTGTCATTTGCATTAGAATAAACTCTCATCAGATCTTTAAACCATGGCCATTTTAAAGTCTTGTCATTTACAGTTTTACTCTGATGATTTTTCAAGTGCTCTGTCTTCTGAGATTCAAGGAAAGGACTCTGATATGCATAGGTTTCTGATAACTTTAAGATCACACCACTGAACTGGGTAAGAATTTCCGTAACTCTAATGGAAAACTCAATTCACAAAACAGCCAGTGACGAAGTTTTAGAATGTAAGTGAGGTTCCGTGAGGTGACGTCGGGAGCTGATGACCAAGAAAGAATTCTTGAGACATCTTTGGTGCAAAATGGTGGTTTTTTAAAGCACAGGGACAGGACCAGTGGGCAGAAAGAGCTGCTGCCCGGGGCTGTGAAGAGTGGCAGGTTCTGTACCACCGGGGTGGGGGAAGTAAGGAAAAGGGAGGTTTCAACAGAACTTTCATATGCTAAAGAGGACCTACAAGATACCAGATACCAGAGGCTATGCCATTGCCAAGGTCGTTTTGCCCTTTTTAGCAAGCTATTAGATAGTCTGGAGAGTCCTATAGAATGTCACATATGTCCCACCCAGGAGTGGGGGTGGGGGGAAGGTTGCAAGGTGTCAGCCTTTTGCTTTGTCTTTAGCCAGCCTTCTGTTCCCTCATCACCAGGATCAAGCAAAAAAAGAATCAATTACATGGGACTAAATGAATTGATGAAGATAAACAGAACTGAAACATATATCTTTCTCCTTACCTGATCTCATCAGAATTTGGAAATGCTTATTAAGTATTCTTATTTTCATGGTATTATGTATTTATTTGCAGATAATCTGTTCCTTATAAGACACAGACATGACCAAAAGCCTCAAGAACTAAGGCTGACTTTATATAGCCAATAAAAGCCCTTCAGAACACTGCCTGGTATCTTGCTTACTGGGTTTCTGGCATCACAATGGATAAAGATGGTCCCCTCCTGGCACCCTGAGAAGTTCAGAATACTTTGGAGGCTCTGAGAAGAGAGGAATCCACTCAAATTCATACATATTGCAGGCAAGGACAGTGAGTCCTTGGCTTGGCTTCTGGCCTTGAGTGGCTTTTAAAAGTACAATCTGAGGGACGCCTGGGTGGCTCAGTGGGTTAAGCCGCTGCCTTCGGCTCGGGTCATGATCCTAGGGTCCTGGGATCAGTCCCCCATCGGGCTCTCTGCTCGGCAGGGAGCCTGCTTCTCCCCTCCCCTCTCTGCCTACTTGTATGATCTCTGTCTGTCAAATAAATAAATAAAATCTTAAAAAAAAAAAAAAAAGTACAATCTGAGGGGGCACCTGGGTGGCTCAGTTGGTGAGTCCTGGGATGGAGACCCTGTTGGGCTCCTGGCTCCGCGAGGAGTCTGCTTCTCCCTCTGACTTTCTCCCCTCTCATGATCTCTCTCAACTGAATAAGTAAAATCTTAAAAAAAAAAAAAAAAAAAAAGTACAATCTAAGGGATGACTGGATGGCTTAATTGGTTAAGCAGCTGCCTTTGGCTTAGGTCATAATCCCAAGATCCTGGGATCATGTCCCACAAGGGAGCCTGCTTCTCCCTCTACCTGTTGCTCCCCCTGCTTGTGTGTGCTCTCTCTCTCTCTGGCAAATAAAATAGTAATAAAATAGATGTCGAATCAGAGATTCCACAGAAAAGCAAAGGAGCGCCTAAGTGGCTCAGTTGGTTAAGCATCTGCCTTCAGCTCGGGTCATGATCCCAGAGTCCTGGGATTGAGTCCTGGGATTGAGCCCTGCGTCAAGCTCCTTCCTCAGCAGGAAGCCTGCTTTTCCTTCTCCCTCTGCTGCTTCCCCCGCCTGTGCTCACTCACACTCTCTCTCACTGAAATAAATAAAATCTTAAAAAAAAAAAAAGGCAAATCCAAAAAACCCTTGTGGCCAATAACTGTTCTTGTGGTAGCTATGTAAATAATCAGGCCATATTTAAAGACACCAGCTTTATTTTGCAAACAAGTTAGTCTTACTGCAATTATCTCTGATACAAATGGATGACTGCAGAAGAGAAAAAGTATGTTTCAACAGCACACCTCTGTGGATATCAGATCCCAGTGCTGTTGCTGTCTTTGAAGTTGTTATCTATCTGCAAACTGACCTGGATCCTAAATTCTTCTAGTTTTCTCAAATATCTGATTAGGACTCTCCAAACAAACATTTCCAATTTTCTTCCACCCTTCTGACTTGGAATCACTAAGAACAAAACTGCTTTTCCTAAGTCCCGCAAACTGAAATTGGACAACCTGACAGAAATTTCCTAGAAATCACTGTAACAGCAATGCATGGACAATGTTCTTGCCTGTTGCAGCTGGGCTACTCAGGGGGTTCACACCTGATGACATCACCAGAGATCCTCAAACTGCACACGAGGGAAATGAATGAGACTGCTCAAAGTGGGCTTTCAACTACCTCCATTTTGACCTTAAGTTTTCTTTCCAGCTCATCTCTTAAGGCAGGCAAAAAGCCCTCCAGGCAAAGTATCCTGCCTAGGGAACCAAAACTGCCCCCAAGCAGTAAGAACTGCCTACAGCAGCAATAAGGACTTGCCTAGACCAGCAAGACCCCCACCTATGATTGATGCCAAGCTAATCATCAACCTGACCTTTATATAACTTCAGGAGGGAAGCTGACCCAAATAAAGCCATTTTGGTTTTCAGGTTGACTCTTAAGTCAGCAGGTCATAGACTCCAAAGACCCCACTCCCTCTGGCTATAAAAGACACCTCGGCTGGACATTTTTGAAACTGTTCCCTCAGAGGGTTGTGCTGACAATACTCACCCCATCTTTGGCCCTCCATCTTGTTCACATTTGCTCAGTAACTCTGCTTGGGGCTACATGTTCTGGGCCACCAGGAGATTAATGTATATATCTTAAAAATGCTTGCTAAGGCCAGGATTGGGGGGTGGGGGGCGGGGAGGGAGGTTTATTTTGGCCTCCCATGAATCTGTTAGAGATGATGCACAGGTGGTGCCACAAGATCTAATTAAAGGTCAGCTGCCAAATAAGGGGCATGGAAGCCCTTGGAGGTGTGTGTAAACCTTTTGATCTCACTACAATGCCCTTTTGTGTGTCCCCCACTCTACATAACCTGTGGACTAAGGTCTGGATTTCATGAATAACTATGCAGCTGCTGTGGACTGTCTTCTACCTGAATCCCTCTGTCAGTAAGTTACCCTGAATAAAACTCTATGTAAACTATGGAGTGGCCTGCTTTGTCTTCTGGTCTCAAAGTGCCCTCTTAGCTTGGGAATAGTTTACTGATCATCCTCCACCTTCTAACATACTCCCTGCAGGTAATGCCACAACCCTATGTGTGACAGTAGAAAAATCAACCACCAAAATACAGGAGATACACCCAAAGTTAAAAGAGTAAGCTCCTCCCTATATGGTTAGCTAACAAAAAACCAGACAAACAAACAAAAAAAACTATTAAACCCTTTACCAGAAGCAGAGGGGCATAACTCTTCTTCACCCAGGAGGAGAGACCATTACTTTGTGAAGTAGCTCCTAATGTGGGAAACAAAGGCAAAAGAAAACATTAAATTTCCTACTGCCTGTAAGTCCTTGAAACAGGCAGAGTGACATTTTCTCTAGGAACTCAGCTGCCTTTATGTTAATACTTTGCTAAGAGCAAAAGGCAATCTTAATCTAAGCCCAACCCCCAGGATCCTGTAAGGTCTACTTAAACACACAAAAATTCCCTTGGAAACTTCCTTTATCTCCCCCCACCCCCCACCAAGATACATGTTAGCAATCATCCTCTAAGCACACTGCCCACTGATCCACATCTGAAGGGTCTCATGACTCAGGTTTTGTTAGACAGTAATAAATGACCTCTTCCCAGCAACAGTCAGCCCCCTCAAGGTCCTGGAAACTTTGCTTCCAAAATTCCTTAAAACTTATGGTATATCCCCTAACCCCTCCCAACTTGAAAGCATATAATCAGTCACCCATCACAACCCCAGTGCAGCTCTTTCTACCCATGGGTCCTGTCCTTGTGCTTTAATAAAACCACCTTTCGGGGCACCTGGGTGGCTCATTGGGATAAGCCTCTGCCTTTGGTTCAGGTCGTGGTCTCAGGGTCCTGGGATCGAGCCCCGAATTGGGCTCTCTGCTCAGCGGGGAGCCTGCTTCCCCCTCTCTCTCTACCCGTTTCTCTGCCTACTTGTGATCTCCATCAAATAAATAAATAAATAAATAAATAAATACATACATACAAAACAAAACAAAAAAAAACAAAAATCCACCTTACTGCACCAAAGACATCAAGAATTCTTTTTGGGCTGTTGGCTCCGAACCCAACGTTGCCACATCACTGGGCGCCTGTGGGTGGGGCTCAGTCATTTCATCTAAAGTCTGAGCTTCTCAGACTCACTTTCTCCTTTCTTCCTTTACTTTCAACGAGTATGGTCTTATTGGAACACTTTCAGGTCATTGTTCTGGCTGCAATCCTCTATCCTGGGCTACTCTATGGGGAGGAGAAAGCCTGCCCTTTGGCTGGCAGTACCCTGGACAGAATGGTAGTTAGACCCAGAAACTTGAAGCCCTCCCTTTATTCCTGTCTTTATACAAAGTTGTCTTTTTGGGGTACAGGACAACCACCTAAGTTGCTAGCATAGCTGCCAATCTTTAGACTCCCGTGTGAGGATTCTTCTTATTGGTTTAATGTGATGCTCTCCACATCTCTGGTCTAGTGATCTCTGGAACCGGCTGAAACCAGTACCCAAATGAATTGAAGTTCAACTGGGACCATTTCCTAGAGAAGTTGCCTGTAAACACTGTATGTATTGGAATGTCACTTAGACCATGATAAATTTCTATCTCTACTGTCTTTTGTCAAGTGTTCTCCACTTACAACTTTAACTATAGAACTGGGCAATTTTGTCTTGTAAAAACTTTCCTAATGTTTTTCCATGGGTTAAAAATGGTGGGTTCGGGGCGCCTGGGTGGCTCAGTGGGTTAAAGCCTCTGCCTTTGGCTCAAGTCATGATCGCGGGGTCCTGGGATTGAGCACCACATTGGGCTTTCTGCTTGGCGGGAAGCCTGCCTCCCTCACCCCCCGTTCTGCCTGCCTCTCTGCCTACTTGTGATCTCTGTCAAATAAATAAATAAAATCTTAAAAAAAAAAATGGTGGGTTCTTCAGGGCAAGGCAAGGTTTGATTATCTCAGTCTACAGGTCAGCACCCATTTTACAGTCTAGAATGCAATGGGGAAGCTGGGGAATGCAAGCATCCCTCCTACTGGGACTTTAAGGGCAAGGTAATGATCACAGCAATTTCATTCAAGGGACACCTGGGGTTGCTTTGACACCAGGAACCTCTGACAAGCATGGAACTGTCTATACATGAGCTACTGTGGAAATTTCTCTCAAGTTGTCTAGCTTAAGCAAACAGCAAACATTCAAAGACAATGAGAACTATAATTGTCTCTAACAACTATAACTGTCAGTAAAATCTGCAAAGGTGGGTTACTGAAACATATATTTTTCTCTCTGTAATCACTCTCATTTTCAGAAATAACCAAATCAAGCCTCATCTGTATGTAGAACAAGTCACAATCTTGGCCTTACTTTTTTCTTTTTTTGCCTTTGTTTCCCACATCAGTGTTACTTAGGCCAAGTCACCAAACTAGGGTTTGTTTATTTATTTTTTAGGATTTTTATTTATTTGACAGAGAGCAAGCACACACAAGCAGGGAGAACAGGAGAGGGAGAGTGAGAAGCAGGCTCCCTGTTGAGTAGAGAGGCTGATGCAGGGCCTGACCCCAGAATCCAAGGATCATGACCTGACCAGAAGGCAGCCGCTTAACCAGTTGAGTCACCCAGACGTCCTGACACTGGGGTTTAATATCTAATCTAACTGCAGTGTCAGCCTCCCCCAGAAAGTTGTGGTGTTTTTTTTTTCCCCCAGAAAGGTTTTAACTGAGTCAGGAATCTTCCAGTCATCACCAATGAGGTAATGTGTAAGTTACCTAGGCCCTCTCCACCCCCAAAAGCAAATGAGGTCATATGCATGATAAGACCCAGTACCCTTTCCTCCAGGTGATAGTAACCTTTTCTTGGTTACTAACCTGAAATCCTTTTCCTTTGCTCTTAACTCCTTGCCCCACCCTCCTCCTTAGCAAAACCTTCCATTCTGTACAACTCTTGGGAGCCCCTCTCCGCTTACCAAATGGGATTCTGCCCAATTCATGAATTGTTTAATAAAACCAATTAGATCTTCAAATCTGCTCAGCTGAATTTTGTTTTTTTGGCCAGGCCCTCACTCCCATCTGAGATGCTTTGAGCCCAGTATCTAAAAATCTTCTTGACTAACTGTCCTCTGGACTCAAAAACAGAGTTTAGAGTTTGTTCCAACTATTAACCTTTGTTTTAGTTTTGCTTCCATAAAAAAAAATGCCTCTTATTAAATAGGTGATTGATTGCTCACGTTATGCAGAACCTCCCCTACAATACCACCTCCTGAAATAAGACACAACTGCTTAACTGAACCAACATATTCTCAGGACTAACAGACTGGTTCAAAGACATGAAACTTCTTGGGAAGCTTCAAAGACGGTAATGAAGGATAGCAGAATGCGCCAACCCAAAGTATGGCTCTTTGGCATCAAGATTATTCTGAGAACAGCAGACACAGGGAAACCTCTGAAAACAGAGTAGAAGTTAACCTTTTTAGTGGAAAATTTACATTTCTAAAGGAAACCTCCATTTGTAATGGTGTGCCCCCTCCTCTCTGTTCCAGATAGAAGAGGGCTCTACATTGAAGAGAATTTTATCTATGGAGAAAGCACCAAGTTAATTCTGCCTAACCAACCTTATCCTGTTTACTGTGCTTTTTCCTGGTAACTTCCCCACAACGGCTCCCCTTTCCCCACATCCTGCTTTGGTCTTGAGTTGAAGATGGTATTTAAGCTAGTGACTAAGGCCACCTGGGGAATTACTCACTTTTCTCTAGGTATCTTCCATGTACACCTGAGGTATACTTGTTCAACTTCATTTAAAAAAAAATTTTTTTTAAGAAAGCAATGGGCCTCCCAATTCCTATACCAGAGATCTGGCACCACATTTTAGGGACTAAAAAGTTCTCTTTGGGAGATGAAAAGAACTGAATACAGACTATAGTCAATAATGCTGTGATGGCAATGTGTGGTAACAGAGGCTAACTATCCTTATAGTGATGAGCACTGTTACAGCAATGTATAGAACTGTTGAATCCTATGTAGTATTCAAAGAACTACCATAACACTGTTAGGTCAGTTTAAAAAGTTCTTTAAAAATTAAAGTGCATTTATTTTTTGTATAGCACTCAACAGCGTTTGACATACTTTGTATTTTCTTTATTTAATGGTCTGTCTCTCCCCTCTATGGTGTTAGCTCAATGAGGGCAGAGATTTTAGGTAAAGAATTTTACCTTCAAGGTAGAGCACCTTCAACAGGTCTTCTGGGTTTCTTTTCTCTTTCCCTTCTTCCTTTCCTCTCTTCTTCCCACAAATATTTATAAGGCACTTACTAGGTAGCTGGTACTGTTCTAAGTACTGGAGATCCCACAGAGAATAAAACATAAAAATTTCTGTCCTCAGGGCACCTGGGTGGCACAATAGGTTAAATGATCTCAGAGTCCCGAGACCATGACATTGAGCCCCTGTAGAGCTCTGAGATAGCACAGAGTCCGCTTAAGACTCCCTCTCCCGGGACGCCTGGGTGGCTCAGTTGGTTAGGCGGCTGCCTTCGGCTCAGGTCATGATCCCAGCATCCTGGGATCGAGTCCCACATCGGGCTCTTTGCTTGGCAGGGAGCCTGCTTCTCCCTCTGCCTCTGCCTGCCACTCTGTCTGCCTGTGCCCCCTCTCTCTCTCTCTGACAAATTAAAAAAAAAAAAAAAAAAAAAAAAAAAAGACTCCCTCTCCCTCTGCCCTTCCCTCCACACATGCACACTCTCTCTCAAATCAATCAATCTTGAAAAAAAAAATCCCTGCCCTCTTGGAGCTCACACCCTGGTGTGAGAGACAAAAACAGTCTGTCAAACAGTGGTTAAGTGCTATAGGAAAAATAAATGCATCTGAATAAATGATTATTAAGGGAAAGAAAACAATTTGAAGAAGACACATACTATATGATTCCAATTATACGGCATTCTGGAAAAGGCAAAACTATGGACACAGTCAAAGGATCAGTCATTGCCCACAGTTCAGAGGGAAGGTGGGGAGGATGAACAGGTGGGGGGGAGGGGGGCTTTGAGGACAATGGAAACATTCTGTATGATACTCTGAGAGATACCAGCCATCATACATTTGCCAAAACCCATTGAACGCACAATGCAAAGAGTTAACCCCAATGTAACCTATGGTTAAGGATACTGTTATCGGGGCGCCTGGGTGGCTCAGTAAGTTAAGCCTCTGCCTTCGGCTCAGGTCATGATCTCAGAGTCCTACGGTCAAGCCCACATCGTGCTCTCTGCTCAGCGGAGAGCCTGCTTCCCTCCCCCCTCTCTCTGCCTGCCTCTCTGTCTACTTGTGATCTCTGTCAAATAAATAAATAAAATCTTAAAAAAAAGAATATACTGTTATCAATAGTAGTTCATCAATTATCAATTACACTTTAACGCAAAATGTTAATGATGTGGGAAACAAAGGCAGAAGGAATGTAGATAAAATTAAATCTTATAACCAGATTGTAACATTCCTCTTTATGAAAGTCCATTTGGAACTTCCCCTATCTTTACTTCTCCCAACCAGAAGGTATAAAATCACTCGCTACTCATAAGCCTGGAGCAGCAAGGAGCAACAGCAGCCACAGCTCCTTCCGCCTACAGGGCCTGTCCCAGTGCATTAATAAAACCACCATTTTGCACCAAAGACACCTCAAGAATTCTTTCCTGGCCGTGGCTCTAGACCCCAACATTTCCACATCAGTATCTAGTGTCTCAATATTTCCTATTTTATATTTGACATTTAAATATTCTTTATGAGAGAGTGGCTGTTCCTACCAGGAAAAAAGGTTTTGACCTCTTCAAGCCTTTTAGGAGATGTAAAACTGTATGAAGGCAAACGTTTCCAAGAGCCATCTTCACTCTTCTTCATGAACTGGTCAAAAATGAGTCTCATGTCCTTGCTCCAGCTGGGGTTGGGGAGAGAATGGTCCACACGAACGACCTCTGATGAATATGACCTCTAGAAGAAAGAGGGGAGAAAAAGAAGAATGGGAAGTGAACCCTATCTTGTAACATTATTTTTCTTTTTTCCTGAGACTATCTTGCTGCCTCTGCCTCTCCTCCTCCCAGAAGTTGGTCATTTCAGAGTGGAAACAAATTTTAAAAATCAGCCAGACCAACCTTCTTGAGAGGAGAGATTGAGAGAGAAAGCGATTTGCTCAGTGTCACCCAGCTAGCTTACTAACAGAATAGCATTTAGCTCAGGTCTGTGGATTCCTTTCTTTTTAAACAAAACAAAACACCTTAATCAAGCACAAGGTAAGCCAGGAACTGGAGGTAAACAGATGAATGTAAAAGTGTTACTAGTGGGGTATGCAGGAGCCAGAGCGCAGGGGAGAGGTATTTAGCTCAGATGTTGTTGGCGGTGGTGGTTCAGGGATAATTTTTTGACCTGAATCTTGATTTTTTTAAATAAAGATTTATTTATTTATTTTATTCATTTGACAGAGAGAGATCACAAGTAGGCAGAGAGGCAGGCAGAGAGAGAGAAGGGGGGTAAGCAGGCTCCCCGCTGAGCAGAGAGCCCGATGTGGGACTTGATCCCAGGATCCTGAGATCAGGATCTGAGCTGAAGGCAGAGGCTTAACCCACTGAGCCACCCAGGCGTCCCCTGAACCTTGATTTTGATGTAGGGAAGATGCTAGGGTTCGAAGCCAATGGTCAAGAAAGAATTCTTGAGCTTTCTCCAGCGCAAAAAGGTGGTTTTATTAAAGCACGAGGACAGGGTCCATGGGTAGAAGGAGCTGCACTGGGGTTGTGATGGGTGACTGATTATATGCTTTCAAGTTGGGAGGGGTTAGGGATATACCATAAGTTTTAAGGAATTTTGGAAGCAAAGTTTCCAGGACCTTGAGGGGGCTGACTGTTGCTGGGAAGAGGTCATTTATTACTGTCTAATAAAAACCTGAGTCATGAGACCCTTCAGATGTGGATCAGTGGGCAGTGTGCTTAGAGGATGATTGCTAACATGTATCTTGGTGGGGGGTGGGGGGAGATAAAGGAAGTTTCCAAGGGAATTTTTGTGTGTTTAAGTAGACCTTACAGGATCCTGGGGGTTGGGCTTAGATTAAGATTGCCTTTTGCTCTTAGCAAAGTATTAACATAAAGGCAGCTGAGTTCCTAGAGAAAATGTCATTCTGCCTGTTTCAAGGACTTGTTAATGGGGTATAGTAAGGAAACCTAATAATTTTTCTTCTACCTTTGTTCACCACATCAATTAGACAGCAGAAATTAGTTAGCTAGAAAGGGTACTGTAGGCAAGGGGAAACTATACGCAAAAGCCAGAAGGTATAACACAGTTTTATGGGGCCTCAGGACAACCACACTTACCAAGTACTTATGAGGTAGGTACTAATTTATCATCCCCATTTTACAGATGAAACTAAGGCCTAAAAGAAGCTTGGCTTTGTTTCAGTGCAAGGGAAGAGCAGATGGCTGCAGAAATGCAGACAAGGGCATGGCTGTGAGAAACTTCCATACTATGCTAGTTGGCCTGAACTGGTCTGTAACTGCAGCTGTTCCCTGAGGGATTTTCATAGGGAAATAACAAGATCTCATCTGGCCATCATATGAAAGATAATGGGAGGGACCAAGACTGGATCTGGGGACTCCTGCGTCAAGGCTTTTAGAGATAACTTACCCAAGTGAAAAATTATGACTGCATGAAGCAGATAATGAGTAAGGAAAGAGTAAAAAGACAACACCAGCTCCAGGTTTCTAAACTATGCAACACAGTGAGTGACAGAGCCAATTACCAAGAAAGAGAATAAAAAGAGGGGGCAGAGGTTGGGCAGACAGGTGCTTGCTGTCATAGTAACCATGGCGTCCACCCATGCTATTTCTCTGCAGCAGCACTGGGCCATGCTACCACTCCTGTGCCCAGGCAGCAAGTGGAATGGTGCAGAGGCCCTAGGCCCTAGAGGGGGAGAAAAGGTGACTTATTAAGGAGCAGGACAAAGCAAATGGCCATAGGCACTGGAAAGGAATTTTTTTTTTTTACTTCAGCAGAAATCTTGGAATATTTAAGATCACAGAAGCTATCAAGTCTATGGCATTCCACTTCCAGTCACCATTGTCAGTTTAGATTCAATTTATCTACAACACTTGGACCACACCCGAAACCAAAACAGCGAACCAGCCAAACAGCCTTCCATTGACACAATGACACCTCCGCTGGCTCTGATTTGGCCTGATGATTGAGAATACAGGCAGCCTGTCTCAAAAACCCTACAGAATTAAAAACTCCTTGGCTGAGGAGAAGGAAGTAACAATTTCATGAGGGTAATGTGAGCAGGGTCAAGACTACTCCACCCTAGCCCAGGATCTGCACCTGTTTTTTTTCCTATGGTTTTGAATTTGCTCATCTCTTTAGAGCCTAGTTCAGAAATTTGGTAAAGAAAAGAAAGAGCAATTTACAGGTGCCTGGGTGGCTCGGTCAGTTAAGTGTCTGCCCTTGGCTCAAGTCATGATCCCAGGATCCCAGGATCAAGCTTGAATTAGGCTCCAGGGAACCTGGTTCTTCCTTTGCCCTTCCCCCCATTCATGCTCATGGAGACACATGCTCTCTCTCAAAAATAAAGCAGTTTTAGAGAGAGAGAGAGCCCATGTATGAGAGAGCACAAGCTGTAGGAGAAGCAAGCCGTTCATCTAGCAATAGTCCAACATGGGGCTTGATCCCAGGACCCAGGGATCATGACCTGAGCCGAAGGCAGCCACCCAACTGACTGAGCCACCCAAGAGCCCCCCAAATAAAACATTTTTAAAAATCCACCATTATCTCTCCATCTTAAGAAAATGATAGATGTTGGGGCATCTGCTTTCAGCTGGGGTCATAATCCCAGAGTCTTGGAATTGGGCTTCCTGCTCAGAAGAAAGCCTGCTTCTCCCTCTCCAACACCCTCATCCCCAATTTGCATTCACTCTCTGTCTCTGTCAAATAAATAGAATCTTAAAAAAAAAAAAAAAGACAACGATAAATGTTGATGTCTTTCTTAAATGTGATCTTTCTCTTATTTATTTATTTATTTATTTATGAGAGAGCAGGGGTGCATGAGGGTAGGGGAGGAGCAGATGGGGAGGAAGAGGGAGAATCTCAAGCCGACTGTCCACTGAATTGAGCATGGAGTCTGACATAGGTCTCAATCTCACCACCCTGAGGTCTTGACCTGAGCAGAAATTAAGAGTTGAATGTTTAACCAACTGAGTCACCCAGGTGCCCTTAAATGTAACTTTTTTTTTTTTTTTTTTAAGATTTTATTTATTTGACAGACAGAGATCACAAATAGGCAGAGAGGCAGGCAGAGAGACAGGCAGAGGCGGGGGGAAGCAGGCTCCCTGCTGAGTAGATAGCCCCATGGTGGGCTCAATCCCAGGACCCTGGGATCATGATGTGAGCTGAAGGCAGAGGCTTTAACCCACTGAGCCACCCAGGCACCCCAAATGTAACCTTTCTTGATATACTTGTAATTTCAGGAAGAAATGTATTTTTCCTTTCTGCCTCACCACTTAAAATTATCTAGTACCCACTTTTCCATGTCCTTAATCTCAATTATCACCATTTTCAACAGCAGAAAAATAGTCCTTTAGACTCATGTACTATAATTTACTTAACCATTTAAGTTAGGCATTTAAAGCATCTCTAATCTTTTGCTGCTTTAAGCAAAAATGTTCACTGGAGGGACGCCTGGGTGGCTCAGTTGGTTAAGCAGCTGCCTTCGGCTCAGGTCATGATCCCAGCATCCTGGGATCGAGTCCCACATCAGGCTCCTTGCTTGGCAGGGAGCCTGTTTCTCCCTCTGCCTGCCACTCTGTCTGCCTGTGCTTGCTCGCTCGCTCGCTCTCTCTCTCTCTCTCACAAATAAATAAAATCTTAAAAAAAAAATGTTCACTGGAAAATTTTGAATATAGCACTGAGCAATACATGTCAGTTAAGAGGTAGAAAAGACTGTGTAGGTCTTTTCACCCACAGGTCTCAACAGGCAACTCTACCTGAGTCAGGGTGGCTCAGTCCTTAAGCATCTGCCTTTGGCTCAGGTCCTGACTGAGCCCCACATCAGGTTCCCTGCTGGGTGTAGAGACTGCTTCTGCCTCTTCCACTTACCCTGCCTGTCTATGCTCTCTCTCTCTCTCTCACTGTCTGTCAAATAAATAAATAAAACCTTAAACAGGCAACTCTAGGATGGATCAGTTCCAGTGTCTTTTTATGGGCCAGGATGAGAGAGATAAGTGAAGACTTTTAGGAACTAGAATGACCCCTTGGCTGTGGGCTCTCCTACCAGATTTTAATTTTGAAGTGTGGGATTCAACTAAATGCAGTGAACTTTTAAAAATCTGCTATATGCCTGGTTTGGTGCTGGGAACTGGTTGAGACAGACAGAAAGAGGACTTGGGCCTTGCCCTCAAGTGGTGGCAGCCTCAGGTGTGAAAAATACTGTTAACAGGAGTACATATAGACACAGGAGTGACAGGGAAAACTTCAAAAAGATGACTGATGGAGTGATTTCTAAAGTATAAAAAGTGCACTAAGGACAGAAAAGGAGGGCTATACCAAGCAAAGGCACAGAGAAAGAGGACAAAACTGTTTGACAGCTTGGGGAACTGCCAGGATTTCAGTCTTCATGATGTAGGGTGCAATGAGAATAGCAACCAGATGTGGATGGCGAAGTAGAAGGGGAACACACACCACCGAGCCTCTGTGGCCTTAACTCAGGGCTTAGATTTCATTGGCTAGGTCAGTATTTCCAAACGCCAAAATGAAAGCTGATTTTTAGGTAGCACACGGACTACAGCATATGTATTTTTAAAATGTCTATTATCAAAGGACATGTCACATTTGGCAATCTCACAAATGTTATTCCTTAGGATGAAATTCATTAAAGAAAGGTAATCTTTAAAAAACCATGAAGGTGGTATTTGAATGATAAAATACTTTTTTCCACTATGGGAAGCTTTATGGAGTTTTAAGCAAAGCAGTAACAAGAGGTTTAGAAACCTCTCTCTGGTGTAAAAAATGAATTGCTAGGTGAGAAAAATGGCAGGAAAAGCTGTTAAAAGTGTTGCAAAGATCTAGATGAGATATGGTTAGATGCTAAACTAGGTAGAGAGAAATGAAGGAGAAAAAAAAGACTTAAGAGACTTTTAAGATACTGGGACCAAGGGATATGAAGAGACTGATCATGGGGAAAAGGAAGCTGGAGAGCCTTGGATGATTCCAGAATTGTAGCTTTGCAGATTGGGGTGGAAAGAAAGGAGATTTTTGTTAGTCTTTGTGTGTGTTAGGAGGGGGAAGAAGAGGAGTAATCTATTAATTTTAGAGGCATGTGGAGTGTAGGACCTCAGATGAACACGTGATGTTCTGAGAAATAAAAATAATGAAAGTTTCAGTTTAATAGGGTAGGAATCAAGAGATATTTGATGTAAAGGCACTTGCAAATTCCAAGCACAGACTGTCTACGTGAGGGATAAATGTTAGGGATAATCATTACCTTTTGTAGCTCTCTGTAGAGGAAAAGTCTTACTTGGTCTCTGATTATATATTTTTCAAGTGGGAGTTGTTAGCTGAAGTTATGACTTCTTTTTAATGTGTTTCCTTTTAAGATTAAGTTACTGAACAGGAAAAAAAAAGACTTACAAAGCCTCTAAATACTATTGTTAAATATTCGCAACACAGATTACATGGCACCAACATGTAATTAATGTAATAAATTTATCTTTGTTGTTGTGAGAGCAGCACAGGCCATTTCTTTCCGAGGTGAAAGATGGTATAGGATTAATAACTAGTCTGCACACATTATTCTTTAAAAGAAAGGTGCAACAGCTTGCAGTTCTTGCTCAGTACAGAACTGTTCCTTCCTTGTTCCCTTAGTACTTCATTATAACATACAGCAATTCACCCTTTCCTCCCAAACTAGACTGTGAGCTCCTTCAGAGAAACGGTCTTCTTACTCATCTTTATATCATCAGAGACCAATGTCTTACATATTGTTGGGGTTCGATTAATAATAATTGAATACTTCAGTGAAACAAAACATAGGGATGTAAGAACAAGCATTACTTATTTAGTACAGGCAATGCATTAAGCGTTGCCTCATTTTTCTCTTACAACAGCCTTTAAAGTTGCGAAAGTGGCTTACGGGACAATTATCCGCTGGGCAGAGATGATCAGGATGAAACCCTAGAAAGGGACACCGCTCTTCTGGAGAGCACATACTGTAATGGTCAGGAGCGGTACTGCCTAGGTCGGACCCCAACTTCACTACGGGCCTCTGGGTGACCTTGCCCAAACCATGACCGCTTCTTTTACGGTCTCAGCCGCAGCCATCCTCCCGGACCTGCAGACCAGAGTCCAACATCCCAGAGGCTGCCTCACGCCGGTGTCCCCCTCCTGTCCCTCTCCGCCTGTGGCTCTCAGGGCTGAAAGCAACCCCGCTAACACCGACGTCTGGCACTGACGTTAGCTTTTACCCCGCGGTCAGTAGATCAACAGGTCGGCGCGGCCGTCCTCACCGGCTCGCCACCGAGCCTGGCCGGGCCCTGCCGCCCGCTCCCGACGCCCCGCCCCCGGACTCACAAGCAGCGGCCACGAGTCCCTCGCCGGCTGGGGCGCGCCTCCCAGCGGGCCGCACAAGGCTCCCGGCGTCCGCAGTCGGGTGACGCAGCTCCGCAGCATCTCCAAGACCACGCGCAGGCTTTCGGCAGGAACCGCCAGGCGGTCGCCGGCGCGCGGGCTCTTCCCCTTCCCCGAGGGACCACGTGACCAAGGGGGCGCGGCTTGAGGCGGGCGGGCGGGGCGGTGGCCACACTTTGGCGGTCGTCAGGTCCGGGCCAACTACCGTTAAACCACCCGGCTGGAGGGCACCGGGAGCTAGGCCCCGGAAGCGGGAAGGGCAGGAGGGTGAGCCCACACCCCGGCCGCTCCAGCCTGTCCCCGCCCCCGGTCCGGCCCCTCCCGCCCGACTCTGGGATCTCTGGGCGTGTTACAGGAAGTCCCTCCGGCGGAAGACAGACCCTCGGCGGGTGGGAGCGGACACACGGAGCGGTAGCAGTGAGGTCTTTGCAGGCCACGGACGTCCCCTGGGATCGGACTGGTATTGATTTGTAGAGAGCCTTCTAACTACAGAGTGCATTTATATGCGTAAAATGCTCCTTTTCTGCCTCTTCCGCTGCCCCGGGTCTTCCGCCCCTTTAGAGCCCCGGGCAGAGCTAAAAGTCGTGTCTTGCTTTTTTTCCAAAAAGAACTCTTAACACTTGAAGGATGTGTTCATCTGTAGCCTTGGAGACAGGCCTGAGCTCAAACTCCTCTCCACGCCTGGCCTCTGTTTCTTCCATCTGTTTGTGGAATACTAAAGGTGCACAAAAGGATGTTCTCTTTCAGTGGGCGTCACGAAGTTAGAAGTTACCAGAAGTTACCTTGTACTTCCCTCAGGAAACTGCCCCCAGGGACCCCTGGGTGGCTCAGTCCTTTTAGAGTTTTCCTGCCACGGAGGTCAAGAGGGGCCTGGGATCCAGCCCTGCCCCTGGAGTTCCCTGCTCAGCGGGGCCTACTTCTCCCTCGTCCCTCCAGCCTGCTTGTGCTCTCCCATGCTCCCTCGCTCTCTTTCTCAAATAAATAAAATCTCAGATTTAAGAAAAGAAAAGGAAGGAAAGGAAAGGAGAGAAACTGTCCCAGGCCGGTGGTGTGCTGGAGCTGGCTCCTATAAGCTCCTGGGAGCAGACTTAAAAATTCAGAATTTGGGGGTTCCTGGGCGGCTCAGTGGGTTGGTGTCGCCTTGGGGGGGGTCCTCCTCCTAGGGTCCTCTGTTGGAATCCAGCATGGGACTCGCTGCTCAGTGGAGAGCCTGCTTCTCCCTCTCCCTCTGCTCCTCTCCCCAGCTTATGCTCTCTCTCTCACTCTCGTTCTCTCTCAAATAAATTTTAAAAATTCAGAATTTGGCTAGCCAATCCTTAAATACTGCTATTATTGAAATTTAAATTATGTCATGATGCGTGAGTGGCTCAGTTGCTTAAGCAGCTGCCTTCAGCTCAGGTCAGACTCTCAGGGTTCTGGGGTGGAGACCCAGGTTGGACTCCCTGCTCAGCCAGGAGGCTGCTTCTCCCTCTGCCTTTGCCACTCCCCCATGCTTGTGCATTCTCTCTGTCTCAAATAAATAAAATATTTTTTAAAAATTATGTCAACTTACAATTGATTAAGTTATATTAAAAACGAAAGTGTTTGGGGCGCTTGGGTGGCTCAGGTCATGATCTCAGGGTCCTGGAATGGAGCGGGGCATCAGGCTCCTTGCTCAGCGGAGAGCCTGTTTTCCTCTCTCTCTCTCTCTCTGCCTGCCTCTCTGCCTACTTGTGATCTCTGTCAAATAAAATCTTAAAAAAAAAATAATGAAGGTGTTTGATACTAAAGTCTGTAACTTACTAATTACTACATTTTAGTACTATCTGTGCTCCTGGGGTTATTTACCTCTATCCTATTTGTGTGGTGGGAATAGTAGGCATATATTTTCCCAACATCCACTTTCAGTCACATGGCGGCTTGAAATTCACTTCATGGGCATACGTATTCACTCAGATATTGCAAATGAGGGCCTTCTCTCCCGTTTTTATTCAACATTTACCAATAATATGCCATTAGTCCATTTAAGAATTGAAGTCTTAAAACCCTAAGGGTTACTAGCATAATAGGTTTTTAAAATTGCTTACACTCAGCACATTATTCATTACATGATATTTTCCCAACAACACACCTCTGTCACCACTCACATAGTTAAAGGTGGAACTGGAGGGACCATTATGAGGAAAGATTCATCAGAGATAAGAAAACTTTGCTTTGGGCTTGATGTTAAGTTCACAGATTCCCCTTCTACTTTTTTTTATGTGAACAATTAGTATCTGTGAAACTAATTTCCAATTATTTCAGCATCCTTTGTCGAAAGGCTCTCTTTTCTCTGTTCAGTTGTCTTTGCACCTGGATCAAAAACTGATTATTCATATATGTTTGGGTCTATTGCTAGACTCTGTATTCTGTACATTAAGCTAGTTATCTTTCTTTTTTTTTTTTAAAGATTTTATTTGTTTATTTGACAGAAATCATAAGCAGGCAGAAAGGCAGGCAGAGAGAGAGGAGGAAGCAGGCTCCCCACCGAGCAGAGAGCCCGATGTGGGGCTCGATCCCAGGACCCTGAGATCATAACCTGAGCCGAAGGCAGAGGCTTTAACCCACTGAGCCACCCAGGCGCCCCGCTAGTTATCTTTCTTGATGCTGATCCCATACTGTCTTTATTCCTGTGCTTGAAATTATTTTCAACTTTGTTTTTCTTTTTCAAAGTTGTTTTGGCTGTTCTAGATATTTTGACTTTCCATAGAAACTTCAGAATCAGCTTGTTGATATCTACAAAAAAACCTGGGATTTTGAATTGACATCTCAGCAAATGGAGTCTCCTCATGAAAGTTGTATTTCATTGATAAGTCTTTTTTTTTTTTAAGATTTTATTTACTTATTTGACAGAGAGAGACCACAAGTAGGCAGAGAGGCAGGCAGAGAGAGAAGCAGGCTCCCCGCCGAGCAGAGAGCCCGATGCGGGACTCAATCCCAGGACCCTGAGATCATGACCCGAGCCAAAGGCAGCGGCTTAACCCACTGAGCCACCCAGGTGTCCCTTTCATTGATAAGTCTTATGAACAAGTTATATCTTCCCATGTATTTAAATCATATGTAATGTCTCTCAACAATATTTTGTAATATAGATCTTGTACATCTTTTGCCACACAGACATACTTGTTTTTGTATGATTCTCTTTATTGCTCTTTGCAGATACTGTGTTTTTACAGATTGAAGATTTGTGGCCACTGTACGTGGAACAAGTCTGTTGGTGCCATTTTTCCAACAGTATTTGCTCATTTCATGTCTCTGTGTCACATTATATTTGTTATGGTGATCTGTAATCAGTGATTATGACTCTCTTGAGTGCTCAGATGATGGTTAGCCTTATTCAGCAATACAGTGTTTTTAACTTATGTATCTTGCTTTTTAATTTTTATTTATTTATTTTTAAGATTTTATTTATTTACTTGACAGACAGAGATCACAAGTAGGCAGAGAGGCAGGCAGAGAGAGAGAGGAGGAAGCAGGTTCCCCGTGGAGCAGAGAGCCCAATGTGGGGCTCGATTCCAGGACTCTGGGATCATGACCTGAGCCGAAGGCAGAGGCTTTCACCCACTGAGCCACCCATATACCCCTGTATCTTGCTTTTTTAGATATAATGTTATTGCACATTTAATAGACTACAGTGTAGTGTAAACCTAAATTTTATATGCACTGGGATACAAAAAAAAGCATTTGGAAAAAAAAAAAGCATTTGACTTGCTTTATTGTGATATTCGCTTTATTGTAGTAGTTTGGAACCCAACCTACAATATCCTGAAGTATGCCCGAATTTATCTTAAAGTATATCAAATGTGTGATGTTATAAATATTTTTTATTTTAATCCTTGATTGTTTAGTGCTAATATGGAAGTACAGTTACTTTTTAAGGGTGCCTGGGTGGCTCAGCCAGTTGAGCATCTGACTTGATTTCAGGTCATGACCTCAGAGTCTTGGGATCAGGCCTGGTATAGAGCTCTGCACTCAGCCTGGAGTCTCCTTCTCTGTCTTCCTCTCCCTCTACCCCTTCCCCTACTCTCTCTCTCTCTAAAATAAATAAATAAATATTTAAAACAAAAGAAATACAATTACTTTTTATATATTGATCTTATATCTACAAACTTGCTAAAGTCATTGGTTAGTTCTAGTAATTTCTTAATGGATCCCTTACGTTTTCTACCTAGATGATGATGTTATTTGTGAATACTTTTACTTCTTTCTTTACTATCCGTACAGCTTTTATATTTTCTTCTTTTTTTCTTTTTTTTTTTTTTATCTTCTTCTTTTTTAAGAGTTTACTTATTTATTTGACAGAGCAAGACAGCGAGAGGGAACATAAGCAGGGGGAGAGAGAGTAGCAGGGTTCCTGCAGAGCAGGGAGCCCAAGGTGGGGCTCGATCCCAGGACTGGGATCATGACCCGAGCCGAAGGCAGACGCTTGACAACTGAGCCACCTGGGCACCCCTGTCAGCTTAAATTTCTTATTTTGGCCTTACTGCACTGACTAGAATCTCCATACAATATTAAAGTAGTGAAGAAAGCAGACATCCTTGTCTTATTGCTGATCCTGAAGGGAAAGTATTCAATCTTTTACCATTAAGTATGATCTTAACTGGAGGTTTTGTAGATTCTCTTTAACAGGTGGAGAAGTTCCTCTATTTCTAGTTTACTAAGAGTTTCTGTTAATGGGTGTTGGATTTAATCAAATGCTTTTTCTACATATTGAGATGATCAGGTTGTTTTTTTTTTTTAATTTGTTTCATATCGGGGTGCGTGGGTTGTACGGTTGATTGAGCCTACAACTCTTGGTTTCAGCTTGGGTAGTCCTTTTGGGGTCATGGGACTGGGGTCCACTTTGGGCTCTGCTCTCAATGCAGAGCCTGCTTGAGTTTCTCCCTCTCTCTCTGCCCCTACCCCCCTTCATACCACATGTGCTCTCTCTCTCTCAAATAAATAAATAAATCTCTTTAAAAATAAGTAAAATAAAATTTGCATCATATCATGAATTACGCTGATTTTTTTCTTTGCCCCGACCATGTGTCTAATGAATTCTACATGTGAATCTATTCTTCACAGCAGAGATCACATAGAGCACTAAACACATGGTTTGTAGACGAAGAGCAACAGCATTTCAAGACCAGATGTGTGGAAGAGATTGTGCCAGGTGTCTTCATGTTTGCTAAGATAAAGTTTAGAGATGTAACTGAGATGTGTGCTCAAAAGGGAAATAATGTATAAATAATTCAGATCAATTAAGACTCGGGTTTGTTTTTTTTTAAAGGTTATTTATCTGACAGAGAGAGAGATCGGAAGCAGGGGGAGTGGCAGGCAGAGGGTGAGGGAGAAGCAGACTCCCCACTGAGCATGGAGCCCGATGTGGGACTCGATCCCAGGACCCCGGGATCATGACCTGAGCTGAAGGCAGATGCTTAACACACTGAGCCACCTCGGTGCCCCAAGACTCAGTTGTTGATAAATAAAAACTGCACAAGTATATGTGGTTTCAAATAAAGAAATAGAACAGATAATAAAAAACATGTATGTGCATATATGGAAATTGAAATGCATGTAGGCATGTATATGTCATATGAGTATGTATATGCATATGCCATATGAAAGATAGTGCATGCCAGTGATTAAAAGTGCAGATGTGGAGATGCCTGTGTGGTGCAGCAGGTTGAGGGTCCAACTCTTGGTTTTGGCTTGGACTGGGGTTATGAGATCCAGCCCCGCATCTGGCTCTGCATTCAGTATGGAGACGGTGTGGGAGCCCCTCTGCCTCTGCCTCTGCCCCTCCTGCTCGTGCTCTCTCTCTCTTCCACTCTGTCTAAAATAAATAAATAAATCTTTTTAAAAAAACAAGAAACAAAACAAACAGTGAGGATGTGCATTCCAGAATCTAACATCTGGATCCAAATCCTGTCTTCAACACAATATGTGTAGCCTTAGGCAAGCTATTTATTTAGCTACTCTGTGCCTCAATTTCCTAATTTGTGAAATTGAGATGAAAAGAATATCTATTTTCTAGAGTTGCAAGAAAGATTAATGAGACTATACATATAAAGTCCTGGAAACAAAACAAAGGCCTAATATTAGTTATTATTGTGTACAAAATATATGTAAGACTTAATTCATGAGCACTGCAGGCAATTAATTTCATATGATATTGACTTTTTTGTATATTTACACTCCCCATGCTTTTTCAGCACTCCTGGTAATATCTGAAATACTCAACAGCTGTGTTCCGCTTAATCCATTTCCTGCCACTCTCATTACAAACTCCTTCCAGGAAAGCATCTTTTAATAGCAAGGAACAAGCATTGGATGCATAGATGACTTTTGAAAATTGAAACTTTGTATCTTCCCTACATCCAGCCTGTGGAAGACTATTGCCTCATTCCCTTGGTGGCTAAGGATGTCAGAAGCACTTGGCTGTGGTTCCTGGCTGGCTTCTGTTGCATGTTGCCTAAGGCGGGACTCGCTACTTTCACGTACCTAGAAGCCTCTGTTTTGGGCATCCCCTAAGCAATTCCGTCATATGTCGTGGTGGATCCTCAGCTCACAGCTTGCTTTCTGGGTAATTTTGAAAGCCGAGACACCCTTCTTTTTCACTCATAATGGAGGAAAAGGAGAAATGGGTTAAAGCATGATTCTTTTTCTTTTTTTTACTAAGCTTTTATTTTTTTTAAAGCTTTTATTTATTTTTTGACAGAGATCACAAGTAGGCAGAGAGGCAGACAGAGACAGAGAGAGGGAGAAGCATGCTCCCTGCTGAGCAGAGAGCCTGATGCGGGGCTCAATCCCAGGACCCTGAGATCATGACCTGAGCCAAAAGCAGAGGCTTTAACCCACTGAGCCACCCAGGCACCCCTAAACTTTTATTTTTAAGTAATCTCTACACCTAACATGGGGCTCAAACTCACAACCCTGAGATCAAGAGGGGCATGCTCCACTGACTGTGCCAGCCAGGCCACGCCTTACACATTAATTTTTTTTTGAGATGTAATCCATGTATAACATTATATTAGTTTTAGAGGTACAACATGAATCAATAATTAGTATATATTATGAAATGATTACCATAATAAGCCTAACTAAACTTGCTTTCCTGGAATAAAACCACATGAGGTATTTTGGACTGTGCTTTTCTTTCTTTCTTTCTTTCTTTTTTAAGATTTTATTTACTTGTTTGACAGAGATCACAAGTAGGCAGAGAGGCAGGCAGAGAGAGAGGAGGAAGCAGGCTCCCTGCTGAGCAGAGAGCACGAGGCAGGGCTTGATCCCAGGACCCTGAGATCATGACCCGAGCTGAAGGCAGAGGCTTAACCCACTGAGCCACCCAGGTGCCCCCCTTCTGAAATATTTAAACTGCTGTTAAATTCCATCAGTGTATGTAAGATGTTGTAAATTTTAAACTCCAAAAGTTTGATTTGGGTCTTTTTATAACTGCCTTTCTCTACTAAACCTTTTGAACTTGCAGATATATTAACTGTTTTGTGTCATTTTATGTTACTTCTAATATCTATGTCAGTTCTGGGTTGGTTTTGGTTGGTTGATTTTTCTCCTTAATATGGGTTAGATTTGGGACGCCTGGGTGGCTCAGTTGGTTAAGCGGCTGCCTTCAGCTCAAGTCATGATCCCAGCGTCCTGGGATCCAGTCCCACATCGGGCTCCTTGCTCGGCAGTGAGCCTGCTTCTCCCTCTGCCTCTGCCTGCCACTCTCTCTGCCTGTGCTCACTCCTGCGCTCTCTCTATCTGACAAATAAATAAATTAAAAATAAATAAATAAAAATATGGGTTAGATTTTCCTAAGTGTGTATGCCTGGTAATCTTTGATTAGAAGAGGAAGAGCTGAATGTCAGACATTGTGAATTTTACCCTGTTGGGTACCTCATCGTTCTGTATTCCTGTAAACCTCTTTTTTTCTGTTTGTTATCTTGTAAACCTTCCTGAGCTTTGCTCTGGGATGCAGTTAATTTATTTGGAAACAGTGTAATTCTTTGATCCTTTTGAGTCTTGCTTTTAAGATTCCTGAGGAAAGGCTAGAATAGCCTGTAGTTTGGGAGAGGGTTTCTCAAACTCAGTACTATTGGCTTTTGGGCCGCATGGTGCTTTGTTGTCAGGAGTCTGTCCTGTTACTACAGGATGCTTACTAACATCCCTGGCCTCCCCATTAGGTGCTAGTAGCACCTCACTGCTAGTCCTGATAGTCAAAAATGTGCCTAGACGTCACCAAATGTTCCCTGGAGGAGGGGAGCAAAATTACTCCAGGCTGAGAACCATTCGTCTAGGGCTAATTATTTCCAACTACTGACGAAAGACTCTACCCAATGTCCCGTGAGCCATGAAGTTTTCCATTTTAGCTGTGGGGAACAGGCTCTTTTATGGCCCTATGTGTGTGCTTGTCAGTGCTTCCCCTCTCAATAGTTCTTTCCCCAGTCAGTGGGGTGGTTTCCTCAGACACAGGCACCTATCAATACTTCGAATACCCTCCATAGATCTCAGAGTATTTTCTCTGTGTATGTCCCTCTTCTCTGGCACTCTGTCCCACAAACATGGCCGTCTTGGGTTCCCATTCTCTCACCTGGGTTCCTCTTTCCTATGCCACACCCTGGAAACTTTCTTGAGTTCATTGTAAGGCTCTCTCCTACAATCCCATGTTCTCAGGAATCACTTTCCTCTATTGCCTAATGTCCAGTGTCTTAAAAATTGTTGTTTCATATATTTTTTGTATGTGTGGGTTTTGTTTGTTTTGTTTTGTTTTTTTTAGGTTGGGGGAAAGCTTTTTAAGGTGAGAGGGGTAAATCTAGTCCTTGTTACTGCATCTTGACCTTAAGCATATCCTTTAATTTGTTTTGTGTTTTTTTGTTTTGTTTTGTTTTTTTTAAAAAAACAGGCTTTTTAAAAAAAGATTTTATTTATTTATTTGCCAGAGAGAAAGAGAGCACAAGCAGGGGGAACAGCAGGCAGAGGTAGAAGCAGGCTCTCTGTTGAGCAAGGAGCTTGATGGGTTTCTCAATCCCAGGACTCTGGAATAGTGACCTGAGCAGAAGGTAAATGCTTAACTGACTGAGCCACCCAGGTGTCCCAGATCCTTTAATTTGTAACCTTGAACTGGGTGCCTAGTTTCCTGATAACCATTCCCCCTCTACCCGATAAACTTTTATAATACATTTTTAAAAGTTTGAACTTAGGCCTTTTTATGAAACAAAAGTCAGAATGAGGGGCACCTGGGTGGCTCAGTGGGTTAAAGCCTCTGCTTTCGGCTCGGGTCATGATCCCAGAGTCCTGGGATCGAGCCCCACATTGGGCTCTCTGCTCGGCGGGGAGCCTGCTTCCCCCTCTCTTTCTGCCTGCCTCTCTGCCTACTTGTGATCTCTGTCTGTCAAATAAATAAATAAAATCTTTTTTAAAAAAAAGTCAGAATAAATATGAGCATGTAAGCTAGTGGACTTTAGATCTTGAGAGTTAACCCTTCACAAATCTTCACATTTTCCAATATTACCATAATATCCCTTCTCTGCCAAAATATGATAAAGTATAACTGAAAACATGTAAGAGATACCTTAAGGAAGCATGAATATAATTGAATTTTGATTGGATTTCAGACTTACACTTCTGGTTAGAAATTTAGGAATCACTCTTGACCTCTCTGTTCCACAGCCCTCCCCACATCCAGTCAGTAGATACTCTGGAGTTATCTTGTAAGCCAATTGTCTTCACATTTCTGGTTTTTGCTAACATGACCTTAAAATAATTTTGAAAAATTATGTGTTCTTATACTTCTTAAAGTTTGATATTTAAAATTGTTTTTAAGATTTTATTTATTTATTCAACAAAGAGCAGCAGAGGGAGAGGGAGAAGCAGACTCCCTGCTAAGCAGGGAGTCCCATGTGGGACTTGAGTCCATGACTGGGATCCTGACCTGAGTAGAAGGTAGATGCTTAACCAACTGAGTCACCTAGGCACCCTACATTTTTTTTAAGATTTTACGTATTTATTTTTAAAATATTTTATTTATTTGACAGAGAACACAAGTAAGGGGAGAGGCAGGGAGAGGGAGAAGCAGGCCTCCCACAAGTAGGGAGCCTGATGTAGGGCTTGATCCCAGAACCCTGAGATCACAACCCGAGCCAAAGGTTACCCCATTTACCACCCAGGCTACCCCATTTATTTATTTTTAAAATATTTTATTTATTTATTTGACAGAGAGAGAAAGAGAGAGCACAATCAGGGGAGCAGCAGGCAGAAGGAGGGGGAGAAGCAGGGAGCCCAACCCTAGGGCTCCATCTCAGGACTCCAGGATCATGACCCTATCTGAAGGCAGATGCTTAACCAACTGAGCCACCCAGGCACCTCTATATTTATTTTGAGAAAGAAAGAGAGTGGGAAGGGTGAGGGGGAGAGGGAGTGGGAGAGAGAATCTCAACCAGATCCCATGCTCAGTGCAGAGCTTAATGCAGGGCTCCACCCCATGACCCTGAGATCATGACCTCAGCTAAAATCGAGTCTGATGCTCAAGCAGCTGAGCCATCCAGGCACCCCTGGTGTTTACATTTTCCCCCACAAATTTAGTTGTAAATTTTATAATATTTTGTGTATTGTATAATGAATACATACTTCAGATATATTTTCTCTTTTTAAAAAAAGATTTATTTATTTGAGAGAGAGAGAGTGTGTGTGGGAGCGGGGGGAGGGGCAGAGGCAGAGGGAGAGGGAGAGAAGCAGATTCCCTGCTGGCCACGAGCCAGATGTGGGGCTTGATCTCACCACCCTGAGATTATGACCTGAGCAGAAATCAAGAGTTGGGTGGTTAACAGATTGAGCCATCCAGGTGCCGCCTCTTTCAGATATATTTTCATCAAAATCTGAAAGGGGCGGCACCTGAAAGGGGCGGAATCTGCTGAATGAAGATTCAGCTCATTCAAGTTGTGGAAAATGTTTGCCCTATGAACTAATTGGCAAAATTAATCCAGTCAAATGAGACTTTCCATTAGAAAGTGTCATTTTTAAATTGGACAGCTATGTATAGAAGAATGAAACTAGACCATTCTCTCACACCATACACAAAGATAAACTCGAAATGGGTGAAAGACCTCAATGTGAGGCAGGAATCCATCAAAATCCTAGAGAACATAGGCAGTAACCTCTTCGACATTGGCCACAGCAACTTCTTTCAAGACATGTCTCCAAAGGCAAAGGAAACAAAAGCAAAAATGAACTTTTGGGACTTCATCAAGATCAAATGCTTCTGCACAGCAAAGGAAACTGTCAACAAAACAATGAGGCAACCCATGGAATGGGAGAAGATATTTACAAATGACACTACGGACAAAGGGCTGATACCCAAGATCTATAAAGAACTCAAACTCAACACCCAAAAAACAGATAACATGTCAAAAAATGGGCGGAAGACATGAACAGACACTTCTCCAATGAAGACATACACATGGCTAACAGACACATGCAAAAATGTTCATCATCACTAGCCATCAGGGAAATTCAAATCAAACCCACATTGCGATACCGCCTTAAAGAATGGCCCAAATCAACAGGACAGGAAATAACAAGTGTTGGAGAGGAGATGGAGAAAGGGGAACCCTCTTACACTGTTGGTTGGAATGCAAGTTGGTGCAGCCACTTTGGAAAACAGTGTGGAGATTCCTCAAAAAATTAAAAATAAAGCTACCCTATGACCCTGCAATTGCACTGCTGGGTATTTACCCCAAAGATACAGATGTAGTGAAAAGAAGGGCCGCCTGTACCCCAAAGTCCATAGCAGCAATGTCCACGATTGCCAAACTGTGGAAAGAGCCGAGATGCCCTTCAATAGATGAATGGATAAAGAAGATGTGGTCCATATATACAATGGAATATTATGCAGCCTTTAGAAAGGATGAATACCCAACTTTTATATCAAAATGGGCAGTACTGGAGGAGATTATGCTGAGTGAAACAAGTCAAGCAGAGAAAGTCAATTATATGGTTTCACTTACTTGTGGATCATAAGGAATAGCATGGAGGACATTAGGAGAAGGAAAGGAAAAATGAGTTGGGGTAACTCAGAGGGGAAGATGAAATATGAGAGACTGTGGATTCTGAGAAACAAACTGAGGGTTATGGAGGGGAGGAAGGTGGGGGGATGGGTGAGTCTGGTGGTGGGTATTAAGGAGGGCACATATTGCATGGAGCACTGGGTGTGGTACATAAAACAATGAATCTTGGAACATGGAAAAAAACAAAATTAAGATGTTAAAAAAAATGAAAGTGTCTTTTTCAGCTCAAATAATGGTGTTAATATGTATCTCTCTGATAAATCATTTCACTTCTGAATTTTAAGTTAAATTCTGAAGCTGGCATTTAGTATTTCTTGCCAAATTTCTCTGAGATTTGCTCTCATAAGACTTCCTTAGGAAAGATGCATCTTGTTTACTTACTTATTTACTTATTTATCTTTACATTTTAATTCCAGGGGCACCTGGGTGGCTTGGTCAGTTCAGCGGCTGCCTTCAGCTCAGGTCATTGATGGGTCCATGGTCAAAGGAAGGAGACTGATACAAAGCGAAAGTCAAGCAAAGCTTTATTTCACACCAAGCATCAAGAATCAAACCGACTGTTCGGGGCTACCTCTTACAGAGAGGGCGACCCCTCCCAGCCTCACAGGCTAACTTTTATAGAGCAAAGGCCATGTGGTTGAGATTGCAACACACTGAGAAAGCTGCACAGTCACGCTAGGTCACACACAGGTGGCCAATTGAATTACAACGCACCCCATAGTAGTTATTTGAACTAGCCTATCACCTTGGTCAGGATTGGCGCCCAAAAGGCAGGGCCCACACTCCTTGGTAGCCAGGGAGACAGTATGCACGCTCCACTGATTGGATGTCTCTATCTGGCCTGATGCATCCCCGAATTCAGGCTCTGTTGTCTCCACCTGACCTGACCCGCCCTGGTATTTGGGCTCTGTTATCAGGTACTGGTTGACCACATTCTACCGGTTTCCCAGACTTGCTTTTAAGTAAGTTCCCCTGGTGGGTGGTGGGCAGGGTCAGTTTAAGCTTTACTGCATAAACAACAAAATAGCTGTTCAACGAGATGGAGCCCCCCTGGCTAAATAGGCCCTTACAGTCATGATCCCAGGGTTCTGGAATCAAGTCCAACATTGGGATCCCTGCTCAGTGGGAGCCTACTTTGGTTTAAAAAAACCAAAGGTGTACAATATAGTGATTCAACAATTCTATACATTACTCAGTGCTCACCATGATCAGTAACTGCCTTGTGCTGTCTTCCAGGAATTTTGTGGTTTCAAGTTTCACGTTTAAGTCCTTGATGCATTTTGAGTTTATTTCTGTGGATGCTGTAAGATATGGTCCAGTTTCGTTCTTTTACATGTTGCTGTCTGGTTTTCATAATATCATTTATTGAAGAGATTGTCTCTTTTTCCATTGGGTACTCTTTCCTCCTTTGTTGAAGATTAATAGACCATATGATTGTGTATTTATTTCTGCGATTTCTGTTCTATTCTATTGATCTATGTGTCTATTTTTGTGCTGGTACCATGCTGTTGTGATTACTGCAGCTTTATAATATAACTTAAGGCTGAAATTGTGATGTCTCCTGATTTCTTTTTCTTTTTTAAGATTGCTTTGGCTATTCCGGTTCTTTTTTGGTTCCATGCAAATTTTAGGATTGTTCTAGTTCTGTGGAAAATGCTATTGGTATCTTGCATTAAACCTGTAGATTCTGTTGGGTAGTATAGACATTTTAACAATATTTGTTCTTCTAATCCACGAAAATGGAAACATGGAATATCTTTCCATTTCTTTTTTTTTTTTTTTAAGATTTTTATTTATTTATTTTAGAGAGAGATAGAAAGTGTGAGCAGGGGGAGAGGCAGGGAGAGAGAGATAGAGAGAATCTCAGACGCTGCACTGAGCACGGAGAGAGCATGGAGCCCAATGTGGGACTGATCTCATCACTCTGAGATGGGCACCTGAGCCAAAATCAAGAGTCTGACACTTAACTGACTGAGCCCCTCAGGCGCCCTGTCTTTCCATTCATTTGTGCTGTCTTCAATTTCTTTCCTCAATGTTTTATAGTTTTCAGAGTACTGGTCTTTTACCTCTTTAGTTAAGTTTATTCTTAGGTATTTTATTATTTTTGGTGCAGTTATAAATGAGATTGTTTTCTTTTTTTTTTTTTTAAGATTTTATTTATTTATTTCAGAGAGTGAGAAAGAGCATGAGAGGGGAGAAGGTCAGAGGGAGAAGCAGACTCCCTGTGGAGCTGGGAGCCCAATGCGGGACTCGATTCCGGGTCTCCAGGATCATGACCTGAGCTGAAGGCATTTGCTTAACCAACTGAGCCACCCAGGCGCCCTTTTCTTTTCTTTTTATAAAAGATTTTATTTATTTATTTGACACAGAGAGAGAGCAAGCACAAGCAGGGGGAGTGGAAGACAGAGGGAGAGGGAGAAGCAGATTCCCTGCTGAGCAGGGAGCCTAATGTGGGACTCCATCCCAGGGCCCCAGGATCAGGACTTGAGCTGAAGGCAGATGTGTAACCAACTGAGCCACCCAGGCATCCCTGGGAGTGTTTTCTTAATTTATCTTTCTTTTGCTTCATTATTGGTGTACAGAAATGCAACAGATTTCTATCTGGTATAGTATCAAGATTTCTATCTTGGTATAGTATCCTGTGACTTTACTGAATTCATTCACCAGTTGTAGTAGTTTTTGGTGGAGTCTTTAGGGTTTTCTATATAGAGTATCAAGTCATCTGTAAACAGTAAAGTTTTACTTCTTCCTTATCAATTTGGATGCCTTTTATTTCTTTGTGTCATCTGATTGCTGTGGCTAGGACTTCCAGTACTATGTTATATAACAGTGTTGAGAGTGGACATCTTTGACTTGTTCCTGACCTTAGGCTAAAAGCGTTCAGTTTTTCTGTATCGAATATGATGTTCACTGTGGGTTTTTGTTTTGTTTTGTTTTGTTTTTCACATAAGCCTTTATTATGTTGAGGTATGTTCTGTCTAGACTTACTTTTTTGAGGGGTTATCATGAATGGATATTGTACTTTGTCAAAAGCTTTTTCGGTATCTATTGAAATGATCATATGGTTTTAATCCTTTCTCCTATTGATGTGATGTATCACATTGACTGCATTGCAAATACTGAACATCCAGGAATAAATCTCACTTGATTGTGGTGAGTGATTTTTTAAAAAATTTATTGTGTTGGGGTGCCTGGGTGGCTCATTGGGATAAGGCTCTGCCTTCGGCTCAGGTCATGATCTCAGGGTCCTGGGATAAAGCCCTGCATGGGGCTCTCTGCTTGGTGGGGAGCCTGCTTCCCCCTCTCTGCCTGCCTTTTTGCCTACTTGTGCTCTCTCTCTCTGTGCCAAATAAATAAATAAAACCTTTGTTTTTTTATTAAACCTTTATTTATTTATTTTATTTATAAAAAATTTGTTGTTGGATTTGATTTGCTATTGTTTTCTTAACGATTTTTGCATCTATGTTCATCAGAGATATTGGCCTGTAGTTCTTTTTTAGTGGTGTCTTTTTTTTTTTTAAGATTTTATTTATTTATAAAACTACTTTAGTTTTGGTAGGTTATATGTTTCTAGGAATTTATCCATTTCTTCCAGGTTGTCTAATTGGTTGGCATGTGATTTTCATAATTTCTCTTAAAATTATTTGTATTTCTGTGGTATTGGTTGTTATTTCTGCTCTTTCATTAGTGACTTTGTTTACTTGGGTCCTTCATCTTTTCTTTTTGGTGACTCTGGCTAGAGGTTTATCAGCTTTGTTGATCTTTTCACAGAAACAGCTCCTGGTTTCATTGAACTGTTCTATTGTTTTTCTAAGTTTCTGTATCATTTACTTCTGCTCTAATATTTATTATTCCCTTCTTTCTGCTGATTTCGGGGTTTGGGGTTCTTTCTCTAGCTCCTTTGGGTGTAAGGTTATGTTGGTTTTTTTGAGATTTTTCTTGTTTTCTGAGTTTGGCCTGTATTGCTATTAGAATTGCTTTTATTGGGGCACCTGGGTGGCTCAGTGGGTTAAAGCCTCTGCTTTGGCTCAGGTCATGATCCCAGGGTCCTGGGATCGAGCCCCACATTGGGCTCTCTGCTCGGCAGGGAGCCTGCTTCCCCCTCTCTCTCTCTGCCTACCTCTCTGCCTACTTGTGATCTCTCTCTCTGTCAAATAAATAAATAAAATCTTAAAAAAAAGAATTGTTTTTATCAGTATTTTATTAGTATTTATTAATATTGCTTTTAGAATTGCTTTTGCTGGGACACCTGGGTGGCTCAGTTGGTTAAGCAGCTGCCTTCGGCTCAGGTCATGATCCCAGAGTCCTGGGATCGAGTCCCACATCGGGCTCCTTCCTCGGCAGGGAGCCTGCTTCTCCCTCTGCCTCTGCCTGCCACTCTGTCTGCCTGTGCTTGTTCTCTCTCTCTGACAAATAAATAAATAAAAATCTTAAAAAAAAAAAAAAAGAATTGCTTTTGCTACATCCCAAAGACTTGGGACTGTCATGTTTTCATTTCTTTATAAAGATATTTATTTATTTGAGAGAGAAAGAGAGAATGAGCAGTGGGGACAGTCAGAGGGAGAGAGAAAAGCAGACTCCCTGCTGAGCAGGAAGCCTCATATGGGGCTCCATCTTAATCCTGGGACCCTAGGATCATGACCTGAGCCAAAGGCAGCTGCCTAACCAACTGAACCACCCAGATTCCCCATTGTTTTTTTATTTTCATGTCTTTTTTTTTTTTTTTTGGAGACAGAGAGAGAGTGTGTGTGAGCAGGGAAGGGTAAAAGGAGAGGGAGCTAGAGAATCTCAAGCAGGCTCCAAAATCAAGAGTCAGATGCGTAACTGACTGAGCCACCCAGGTGCCCCTCCATGTCATTTTTTAATTTCTTCTCTGATTGCTTGGTTGACCCATTCATTGCTTAGTTTGCATGTTATTTAACCTCTGTGTATTTGTGTTCTTTCCAGATTTTTTCTTGTGGTTGATTTCTAGTTTCATAATGTAGTCAGAAAAGATGTATGGTGTGACTTCAATCTTTTTTGAATTTGTTGAGATTTGGTTTGTGGCCTAATATGTGATCTATTCTAGAGAACATTCCATGGGCACTTGGAAAGAATGTGTATTCTGCTGTTTTAGGTTAGAATGTTCTGAATATATTTGTTAGTTCTATTTAGTCTGATGTGTCATTCAAAACCACTCTTTCTTCGTTGACTTTCTGTTTGGATGGTCTATCCACTGATGTAAGTAGAGTGTTAAAGTCTCCTCCTATTATTGTATAACTGTTGATTAGTTCCTTTATATTTGTTATTAACTGTTTTATGTATTTAGGTGGTCTCATGTTGGGTGCACAAATATTTATAATTGCTATATCTTCTTATTGGATTGTCCCCTTTATTATTAGATAGTGTCCTTTGTCCCTTTTTACAGTCTTTGTTTTAAAGCTTATTTTGTCTGATATTAGTATTGCTGCCCCAGCTTCCTTTTGACATCTGCTTGCATGGTAAATGTTTTTCTGTCCCCTCACTTTCAATCTGCAGGTATCTTTGGGTCTGAAATGAGTCTCTTCTGGCAGCATATGGATGGATTTTTTTTTTAATCCATTCTGTCACCATACGCCTTTTGATTGGAGCCTTTAGTCCTTTTATACTTAAAGTAATTATTAATAATATGTATTTATTGACTTTTCCCCCTTGTTTTGTGGTTGTTTTTATAGTTTTTTTTTTTTTTTTCCTGGTCCTTCTCTCTTTCATGGTTTGCTGGCTTTCTTTAGTGATATACTCGGATTCCTTTCTCTTTATTCTTTGCATATCTGTTATTGGTTTTTGATTGTGGTTACCATTAGTTTTTTATATAACATCTTCTGCATATAGTACTCTATATGAAGTTGATGGTTGCTTAAGTTTATCTGTTTATTTATTTTTTTGGTTGCTTAAGTTTAAAACCATTCTTTACTCGGTTCCTCCCCATATTTTGGTATATGGTGTCATATTTTGTATCCTTTTATTTTGTGAATCCCTTGACTGATTTTTTTAAAAGAGATTTTATTTATTTATTTGACAGAAAGAGAGAGAAAGAGAGAGAATCGAGAGAGAGAGAGAGAATGAGCATGGAAGGGGCAGAGGGAGAAACAGACTCCCCACTGAACAAGGAGCCTGATGAGGAACTTGATCCGAGAACCTTGGGATCATGACCTGAGCCGAAGGCAGATGCTTAACCCACTGTGCCACCCAGGCATCCCTCCCTTGACTGATTTTTTTTTTTAAAGATTTTTTTTTTTATTTATTTGATAGGAAGAGACACAGTGAGAGGAAACACAGGCAGGAGGAGTGGGAAAGTCAGAAGCAGGCTTCCTGCCGAGCAGGGAGCCCGATGCGGGGCTCGATCCCAGGACCCTGGGATCATGACCTGAGCCGAAGGCAGACACTTAACGACTGAGCCACCCAGGCGCCCCCTTGACTGATTTTTATAGGTATATTTATTTTTACTGCTTTCATGCTTCCTATTTTTTGTATTCTCACTTATGATCTTCCTTTCCACTCCAAGAATCCCCTTTAATATTTCTTGTAGCTGTGGTTTAGTGATCATGAATTTCTTCATGATCTCTAAATCTCTCCTTCTATTGCAAATGACAGGCTTTCTGGATGAGTACTCTTGGCTGCAGATTTTTCCCATTCAGCACTTTGAATATATCATGCCAAGGAAGAATGCATCCTTGAATTGTTATGCCCAGGATAATGCACCAAAGTGAGATTCTGGATGGCAAAGGGTGCAGGTTGGTGGGGAGCAGGTAGTGAGGAAAGGAGAGGCTAGGAAGAGGACCACATCAGGCAGCTGCAATTCATGTGCGCCATTACTATGTTAATGTAGTATCTAGACATATTAGATGGTTCTTATCATCTTTTGAACCACGTGGCAAGAGGGAGAGTTCTGCCTTGAATGGCCAGACAGAGGGCATTGTCATTTTCTAACTGTCATATGTGCTTCCCACATGGGTTTTCTTTCAGGGAATACCCCAGACTCTTTCTTGCCTTGGGCTTTCTTATATGTTGTTCCTCTTCTGGCAGTGCTCTTACCCCCAACTTTTCACCTGGCTAGCTCCAACTGATCCTCCAGTGTCAGCATAACTGTCATTCTCTTAGTGATGACTTCCTTGACCAAGTGAATCAGAGGCAAAGCTAGGTGCTTTACATTCTATAGTTTATTTAATCTGAATTTGGTCCTTGTTAATTTCTCCCATAGTAGCTGGGACTTTTCCTTTAAAGCACTTAGCATAGTTTGTAATTAAGTATGTATTTTTGTGCCCTCTGCCTCCCTCAGGAGACTGTGAGCTTTCTCTAGGTCTCCAAGCTCAGCCCTGCATCTCTAATGTCTGGCACAGTAACGGACAGATCATGGCACTCAGAAAACAGTTGTTGGATGAACTAATGAATGGCAAACATTTGGAAAGAGGCTGAGGACTCTTTTCTTCTCTCAACCCCCCTCTCTCTAGATTATCTCATCAATTCCCAAGGATGTAAACACTATCTATATGCTGATGCTCCCAACTTTTATCTCTAATTCAAAGCTCTCTTCACTTCATCATTATTATCCCTCTTTTAGAGATGAAACACCTAGAGAAAATTATATGTCCTGGTATTATCATCAAAGGTATGGTTTCTTGGATGTTAGGATGCATTCCTAATGTTCTGCTATGTCATTCTTATTATAGAGTGCTGGGACAGTCTTTTTCAACATTGCCTTTGCTGACTTCAGAATTAAAAGCTCCCATAAGGTTTGTAATGTAAAGACACCTGGATTGACGGATCCAACTGTGCTGTCAGATGAAGATTCTGGTAGTGAGTGGGATCTGCTGAGCTGGATAAACAGCATTCTTTACAGAATTATGTTTTAAGAAAGCTTGTTTTTGCTTTGGTATGCCATGACTAATAAAAAGCACCACTTAAAAATACTTACAAATGAGGGCGCCTGGTGGTTCAGTGGGTTAAGCATCCAAATCTTGATTTTGGCTCAGGTCATGATCTCAGGTTGTAGAATTAAGCCCTGTGTTGGGCTCTGTGCTCACTGTGGATTCTGCTTGTCTCTCTCTCTCCCTTTGTTCCTCCCTGCACTTGTGCTCTCTCTCTCTCTCTCTCAAATAAATAAATAAAACATTTTGAAAAATAAATACTTACAAATGCTCAATACAGATTTTAAGGCACCAGCATGAGACTAAAGAAACACATCTATTTCCATGGTTGTAGGATTACTGTAGGCCATACTTCCTTTGCTACTGTATGAAACCATTTGGCTTGGGCACTAGTCCAAATGCCTTACAAGTCTTGAAGAGGAAAGCTGCAATAGGTTAATAGTGAAACTGTCCTTGTATAAGTCACTAAGTCCCTGAGTGGATGAAGTCTGTGTTAAGTCTTGTGGGGCTAAGACGAGTTGGCCCATCAGGTGAAGCAGGAGAGGACACTGTAGGTACTGGGTGTCCAGGAGCAACTCCCAATGCCAGAGGACAGCATGGAGGTGCTTGGCAAGCCCAGGGAGCCACTTGTGGTTTCTGTGTGGTTTGGGCATTGGGTAGGAGAGGGATGTAGGGAAAGATGTGGATGGAGCAGCAGGCAGGGTCTTCAAGATCCAGAAGGACCATTATTGCCCAACTAATGTCTTGGTGTTTAGGCCTTGGGGAGCTACAAGGGTCCTGTTAGCAGAGGAGTGACATTATCTGGTCTATATTTTAGAATGATCACCGTGGAGGTTTTGTGGAAATTGCATTAGAACCAAGGATGTGCTCGAGAATAAAGGATACTGCTCAAAGTGGGAAAAGAAGTGTGTTTGGGGACAGAGGAAAGAAGGAACATCTATTGAGTTGGAGATACCCATGGAGATGTCCAATGGGCAAATAGAAAAGTCAGGAGTGTGAGAGAAAGACTTGAAAACGTCTTTTGATGTATTCACACAGAGCACACAGCAGAGAGCTTCCTGAGAGCTGCATGAGTGGAGTGAGGTTGGTGGTGGCCAGACTGGAGAGGGGTGTGGCATGGGGGGCACCAAGCAGACAGGACACAGATGGGAATGGACTGACTGCCCCTCAGAAGCCTCCCTGTGAGGAGAGGGGGCGGGAGCAACTGCAGCAGAAGAAAGGTCTGTTTGTTCTTAAAAATGAGGCTCATTTCTTTGTTGTTCCTTCGTCTTTAATACAGAGAATATCAACTATACATGCTAAGAACATTCAAACAACACAAGTTGTAAAAGTAAAAGTAAAAACTTGTCAGCCTGCTTGGTGACCAGACTCTTGAGCAGGTGGCCTGGCACCTACACTTTGGTGCTTTCTGCACCTGGCCCCTTTCTGCTTAAACCTGTTCATTCACCCAAAACAGCAATAATGCTAATAGACACTCTCCCTCCCAGTGTGGCCCCTCTCTTCCAGCACAGCCACAGCTCTAAAAAAACCCACATTTCTCAACCCATTGTATTCTGTCCCCAGGTACTACTGAATTGTCCCTCACAACTGCCGTATTCAGTGGGCATTTGAAGGCCTCTTCTTGCTTGAGTCTTTTCACAGCAATTAAACGTATTGATTTCTGGGGCGCCTGGGTAGCTCAGTGGGTTAAAGCCTCTGCCTTTGGCTCAGGACATGATCTCAGGGTCCTGGAACGGAGCCCCACCTTGGGCTCTCTGCTCAGCAGGGAGCCTGCTTCCTCCTCTCTCTCTCTGCCTGTCTCTCTGCCTACTTGGGATCTCTGTCAAATAAATAAATAAATCTTTAAACATATTGGTTTCTTTTCTTTAAGCTTCCTTTTCTCTGGTTCTCTTAACTCCACCTCATCCAAGTTTAATTCTTGGGTCTCTGGAAAGTTGCTTCTGTGTGGAGTCATCAACTTTCTCATTACATCTTGGGACATCTGTCCTCGGCTTTCTTTTCACGGATTGCGATCTGGCAACCTTGGCTACTCTTTAATTCTGGTAAAAAGCGTGGGTTCAAATCTGACTGAGTGACTTTCTTTTCAGGCCCTGTGGAGTAAGGGCTCAATCCCACACCACTGCCCCCACTTCAGATGCAACTTGTAAACGGGACACTCCAGCTACCTTTATTTCTGCCAGCTGACTAAAAATTCAGAGGTTCTCACACCCTTCTCCCCACTGAGTTCAGGAATTCACAGAACTCAGGAAAGCATGTATTTACCATAACAATTTTATCATAAAAGATGTAACTTGGGGCGCCTGGGTGGCTCAGTGGGTTAAAGCCTCTGCCTTCGGCTCAGGTCATGATCCCAGGGTCCTGGGATGGAGCCCTGCATTGGGCTGTCTGCTCAGCGGGGAGCCTTCTTCCCTTCCCTCTCTCTGCCTGCTGCTCTGCCTACTTGTGATCTCTGTCTGTCAAATAAATAAATAAATTCTTAAAAAAAAAAAAAAAAAAAAGATGTAACTTAGGGACAGCCAAATCTGAAAAAGGTGTGTGGGGGAAGAGGGTGATGCAGAGCTGCCATGCCTCTCTGAGCTCGCCACCCACCCAGCACATCAGGTTCACCAACCTGGAATTTCCCCCAAACCCTGTTTTAAAAATTGAGCTCTCATTATGTAGGCATGATTGCTTAAATCTCGGGCCACTGGTGTTTGAACTCAGTCTCTAGCCCCTTTTCCATCTCCAGAGGTCCAGAGGTGGGACTGAAAGTTCCAACCCTCCAGTCCCAAGATTGGCTCTGTTGTCCTGAAGATACCTAGGGGCTCTGCCTTGAGTCCCTTCATTAGCTTGTTACACTCAGGTATGGTTGAAAGGGCCTATTACGAATAACAAAAGACAGTGTAGCACTCAGGAAATTCCCCTTTGTGCCTGGGGCATGAGACTCTCTTAGCTTTTTTCCCCCATCTTCTGGATTATTCCTTCTCAGTCTTCTTTGAAAGTTAAATTCCTTGACTAAACTTAAATGTTGGAGGTCTTTAAGACAATTTTGGTTCATTGATTCTACTTGCTGAGTTTATTTAATCAAATGTTTATTGGATATCTATATATTAGGTTCTCTTCTAAGTGCTGAGGATATAGCAGCGAACAAAATATCCAAAAAAAATTTTTTAAGTCCTTATGGATGTTATGATTCATTCCTCTACTGTATGGTTTTCATTAAAGAGTGCTGGCTTGGTCTTTCTCAACATTGCTTTTGTTGACTTCAGAGTTAGAAGGCGATCAGAACTAAGGAAAAAAATAAAGTCGGAAAAGCAGAGAGGGAGTACTAGAATGGGGGGTAATCAGGGAAAGGACCCTGAAAACATGACATTTGAGCAAAGACTTGGTGAAAATAAGGGAGGTTTTGGGAAAATGACAAGTACAGTGGCCTTGAGGCAGGAATGTGCCTGGTTTTTCAAGGAAGAGCAGAGAGGCCACAATGGCCACATCACAATGAGTAAAGGAGAATATTATATGGAAAGAACTAATGGAAGCCAAATTACACAGAGTTTTGTAGGGCATCATAAAGACTTTGGCTCTTACTCTGAGCAAAATGGGGCACCACTGGAGGAGGCTTTGGTGTAGAACAAGGCATGATGTGACTCACGTGAGCTAATTTAACAGTGTTACTCCGGCCATTCAGTAGACAGTTGACAGGAGAGGGGCCTTTCTTCCCTCTGCCCCCAAACCAATTCCTTCCCTCGCCCATTTTGGAAATCAGTTTCCACCATTCATGCCCAGAAACCTAGATGGCATTATGAGTCCTTCTATCTCACACCTCACATCCAACCAATTATCACTAGTCAAGGAGACCAGTTTGGAAGTTAATGCAGTAATCTAGAGGAGAGAGGATGGCAGCCTGGACCAGGGAGGGAGTGATGGAGGTAGTGACTCTTGGTCTATTTTGAAGGTAAAGGCAACAGGATTTGCTGATGAATTGCAGGTGGAGTGTGAGAGAAAGGAAGGAGTCAGGATGAGACCAGCGATTTGGGCCTGGGCACTGGAAGTATGGAACTGCCAGCAACTGAGATAAGGCAGACAGTAAGAGGGGCAGGTTTTAGGGGGAAGATCAGGAACTCAGTTTTGGATGCATTAGGTTTGAGACAGACAAACAGATCCATGGAATAGAAAAAAGCATGAAGACACAGATATATCTACATATCTATATATCTCTATCTCTATCTATCTATCTTACACTTACAACCAATGTGTCACTGCAACAGAACAGGGAAAATATGTTCTTTTTAACAAGTGGTGCTGGATCCATTGGATGGCTGATGGGAAGAAATGAGCCTTGACCCTCTTTCATGCTATGTGCAAAAATCAATTCTGGTTGGGGGGGCGCCTGGGTGGCTCAGTAAGTGTCTGCCTTCAGCTCAGGTTATGACCTCAGGGTCCTGGGATCAGGGCCTGAGCTGGGCTCCCTGCTCAGTGGGGAGTCTACTCCTCCCTCTTCCTCTGCCCCTCCCTCTGACTCTTGCTCACATGTTCTCTCTCAAATAAATAAATAGATAATATTTTATTTTTTAAAAAATTTAAAAAATGAAATTAAAAAAAAAACAACTTCAGATGGATTACAGACATAAGCAGGAAGATAAAACAATAAAACTTAGAGAACATGGAGGAAGATGTTTAAGACCTTGGAGTAGAAACAGTATTTCTCAAAAAGATATAAAAATCTCTAACCATAAAAAGAAACCCAAAGTTGGTGGCATCACAATTTCAGACTTCAAGGTCTATTACAAAGCTGCAATCATCGATACAGTATGGTACTGCACAAAAACAGACACATAGATCAATGGAACAGAATGTGGAGCCCAGAAATGGACCCTCAACTCTATGGTCAACTACACTGTTGGTGGGAAGGCAAGCTGGTACAGCCACTCTGGAAAACAGTATGGAGGTTCCTAAAAAAGTTGAAAATAGAGCTACCCTATGATCCAGCAATCACACCACTGGGTATTTACCCCAAAGATATAAATGTAGTGATCTGAAGGGGCAAGTGCACCCAAATGTTTACAGCAGCTATGTCCACAATAGCCAAACTATGGAAACAACCTAGATGTCCATCAACAGATGAATGGATAAAGAAGATCTGATGTATATATATATATATATATATACACACACAATAGAATATTATGCAGCCATCAAGAGAAATGAACTCTTGACATTTGCAATGAAGTGGATGGAACTAGAGGGTATTATGCTTAGCGAAATAAGCCAATTGGAGAAAGACAATTTTCATATGATCTCTCTGATATGAGGAATTTGAGAGGCAGAGTTGGGGGTCATGGGGGATAGGAAGAGAAAAAATGAAACAAGATGGGACGAGGGAGGGAGACAAACCATAAGAGATTCTTAATCTTATGAAACAAACTGAGGGTTGCTGGAGGGTAGGTGGATAGGGATAGGATGGCTGGGTTATGGACACTGGGGAGGGTATGTGCTGTGAAATGTGTAAGACTGATGATTCACAGACCTGTACCCCTGGGGCAAATAATACATTTTATGTTAATAAAAAAATTTAACCATAAATGAAATATATTGGTAAATTGAACTTCATTATAATTAAGAACTTTTATTAATCAAAAGATACCAATAAGAGAGGAAAAAGGAAAGCCTCAGAGAGGGAGAAGATACTTGTAAAAATACATCTGATGAAGGGCTTTATGTAATTATTATTTTAAAAAAGATTTTATGTATTTATTTTTGTGTGAGAGAGAGAGCCTGAGCAGGAGGGAGGGGCAGAGGGAGAAGCAGACACCCTGCTGAGTACTCACGTGCTTCTAACTCAATCAAGCACATCAGAAAAGAGGATATCCGATGGTCAGTAAGCAAATGAAAGGTTAGGGGAGAGCAAATTAACCGACATGCACCTACCAGAATGGCTACTGAAAAAATCCTGATAATACCAAATTTTTTATTTGTACCAAGATTTGGAGGGGCAACTGGAGTTCTCATTCTTTGCTACTGGGAGTATAAACTTATAAAACCACCTTGGATAGCGGTTGGGTAGAAATTGCTAAGGCTGAACATACACATTCTCTATGACCCAGCAGTTCCACTCCTAGGCTTATACCCAATAGAAGCGAGTGAAAGAAACAAGGAAAAGAATGTCCGTAGTAGCTTCTTTTATAATAGTACTGAAGTGGAAGCAGCTCCATACCCATAAGCAGTAGAACAGATAAGTTGTGGTTCACTCATACAAGACTTTTTCACGCCTTGATAAAGAATGAACCATGCTTCCCACACCAGCCTGGTGAAACTCATAAACAATACTGAGTGAAGACAAGCCAGGAACACAAGAGTAGGTTGGAGTTTCATTTGTACAACCTTCAAAACCAGGCACAACATTTAAAATGATAGAGTCAAAATTGTGTTATCTTTAGGGAGGGAGATTATTGATAAGGAAGGGGTACATGGGAACCTACAAAAATGTGGGGAATGTTCCAATTCTTGAAACAGATGGTGGTTACAATTATATGTCTATTTGTATAAATCCAGTGAACCCCACTTATGATTTATAACACATTCTTAATGTCTTTTTAGCTCCTTTTGAAATAATAGGATAGGGCTTTTTTAAATGTTTATTTACTTATTTAATAATCTCTACACCCCATATGGGGCTTGAACTCACAACCCCAAGATCAAGAATCACATGCTCTACTGAGTGAGCCAGATGGCCCAAGGTTACAGTTTTGATCCGTTTTGTAGACATGTCTTTCTGGCATGTTCTATTGTTTATGGGGATATTATTCTGTTCCTTAACTCTTTGTTAAAAAAATTGTTGTCATTAAAACTTTGTGATGATTCAACTAAATACTCTTTTGTTGCTCACTTTTGTATGAAAGTAGTTTTCTTGAACTTTTAGAGTGAGGTTAAGAAAGTTTGTCCAACTTCACAGAGCTTCCTCTGCTGCTTGGTGTAATGTTAAAAATATGAAACCCACTTTCTGAGATTTCTGGACTCTTTTCTCCTCTCTGATCAGGACTTTTGCCTCCTCTCTGTGCTAGAAGGACATCTTGGGGGATGGGTACTGACAGTTTATGGGGGACAGACTGCTCACCTCCTTGGTCCTTACTGGGGACCCCTTGTACTCACTTAGTATTTTTTTTTAGAGATTTTATTTATTTATTTGACAGACAGAGATCACAAGTAGTCAGAGAGGCAGGCAGAGAGAGAGAGAGGAGGAAGCAGGCCCCATGCAGAGCAAAGAGCCCGATGCGGGGCTCGATCCCAGGACTCTGGGATCATGACCAGAGCCGAAGGCAGAGGCTTTAACCCACTAAGCCACCCAGGCGCCCCTGTACTCACTTAGTATTGAGAGAGCAGAATCTCCCCAGTTTCAGCTGGACCTTCTGTGTCTGTTGCTGTTTTGAAGTTTTCCTGTTCTTGGGTCCATCAGGCACTGCCACCATTTCTTCCTTCTTCTTCCCATACTGATACTGATACTGTACAGGTTTTGTGACTGTTGATTTATCTCTAGTTGCTTTTATTTTGAGGCTCATGGGCGATATTCTGCCATCTACTTTTACTGTTAAAGGGTCCAAGGGCGGGCCACCCCCAAATGGGCCACTTTGGCCTGAAGATTATTTTAAGTTAAAAAGGAATCCAAGGGGCGCCTGGGTGGCTCAGTGGGTTAAAGCCTCTGCCTTTGGCTCAGGTCATGATCCCAGGGTCCTGGAATCGAGCCCCGCATCGGGCTCTTTGCTCTGCATGGGGCCTGCTTCCTCCTCTCTCTCTCTGCCTGCCTCTCTGACTACTTGTGATCTCTGTCTGTCAAATAAATAAATAAAATATTTAAAAAAA